>PVIU01002983.1:0-156492 GCA_004026605.1 Ondatra zibethicus
GTTTTCTCACAGTTCTTGATACAGCATGTAGAGAGAATTGCCTAGCCTGTCCTTAGCTTTGGGGAGCTTATTGTTCTAGCACTAGCCAGCTTGTGGCTGCAAACTTATGAGACACCTGGAATTAAATACATGTATCTAAATTTTGTACTGTTTTCACCCCATAAATGTCATGAGAGCTAATAAAATGTTTTTATTTAAATCTTTTATTATTTATCAATCAATAACCAAATAACCTGTCACTTAGGGTTTTTTGAAAATATGAGACAAAAAGGTAATTTTATTTCTATTTTAATTGCTATTGCTGGTTTGATGTGAAGATTTGGAAAAACATGTGCTACCCAGAATGACCAGTGTTCATTTTTTTCTTTTCAACTTTCTCAGGTGACCATAATATCTTACGAAGTCTAAGAACAGTCTGCTTACATAAACAAGCTCTAAGATAAAACTTCTGACTCTCGGAGGAAAGTTTATAAGTGCCTGCACCTCCTAAGGTACATCCTCACCCAGACGCACCATGCAGTGTGTACAATTGCACTGATCAGCAGTAGAGTGGGTCCAACCATGTCTTTGCAGAGTTTCGGCCAAGGGACCTGCTGAGAACCTGATCAGTACGTGGCATCATTTCTGTGGACAGTGATTGGCCTCTTCTAGTCATTTTTCTTCCTGTTGTGGCATTGATGACTATATCCCAAGCAATTGGATAGTGGAGCAATCCATAATCAATGGCGTAAACACTTCTCTCCTATCCATGCTTCCAGAGAAGATGCTGCCTGTCTGCTTACAGTTGTTCTACAATTTATTAGAAGGCTATTTCTAGTGTTTCATTGCTTGATTATTCAACTGTGTTGTGGTAGTGTCTCATCATAATGCACGGCACAGTCAAATCATGGCTCATTAGATAGAAACAAAAGAGAGAAATATGAGCTATAGAGCAAACCTAACTGCAACCAGTTTTGTAAATAGAATTTAAGTCAGTATTGTCTATGAACATTTTCATGTCTGAGTGGCTTAACATTAATTAAGGCAAAGCCATACATATGTGTGTATAATATTTAAATATTTTTTCTCATCTGCCTGTGTATAAGGTATGTGCATGTGTGTCTGCATTTTTGCATGTGGACAGGCAGGATTGACATCAAGAGTTTTCCATGATCATTCTCTACATTATTTATTGAGGCATGGTCTTTCACTTGAGCCCAGAGCTCACTGATACAACTGCTGATCTGGCTAGCCTTCTTTTCTGAGGGAATCCCTGTCCCTACCTTTTAAGCACTGGAATGGTAGATGGGCCACCAGGACCAACCGACATGTGCATGTGTTCTGGGAATTGAAACTCTGGTTCTCTTGCTTGCTTGAAAAGAATTGAACCAGGAAACTATTTCCCTGGCTCAGCCCAAAACATTTTCAGTCTCACTGTAGGTTAAGTTGGAAGTGATTCACACAAGAAGCCATGTGAGAACTTGTGGAATGAGAGGCCCCACTAGGGGTTGATGGAAAGTTTACTCTGTCAAGTGGGAGCTCTCCTTTTATATTTGTCTAAGATCTTTAATTTTCTCTTTATCCACCTTATTTTCTTTTTAACTTTGAAGATTTTCCCACTGGGGCATGGACTTTTATTTTGACGTATTCTGACTGTGTGATTGTTTTTAGCAATAAAATAAGAATGTACTAGTTCTAACATAACTCCTAAGAGACTTGTTGATATGATGAGCTAGACTGTGAGTCTAAGGCAAAAAAAAACAGAAAGGACAAGAACAAAATGTTTCCAGCAGAGGATTGCAAGCTACACTTAGATTAGAGTAACTGACAGTTTTCCGCAGCTCCCCCATTCCACAGACACGTGCATGCTGCATATGACTGAGGCTTCTTGGTACTTCATGGGGAAACATCATTCATGCAACACGCAGCTGATGCCTCTAGTCAGAAATGAAATAATCCTCAGTATTTCTCACCCTCAATACATGAGATCTGTATAATTCAAGCTTAAAATTCATTCATGTTATGTGATACAGTTAACCTTAAAAAAGCATATTCAACAAATGGTGCTAGCATAACTGCATATGAACATAGAGAAGCTAAGCCATAGCTTAGTATATAGCTGTGCTCAAAGACAAATGTCTCTAAAGAGAACTTCTTTGGGTGAATAAGAATGAGGCATGAACTCGTAACAAGATTCGTCCCTTCAAACTTTAGTCATGGTATTAGGAAGAGTTTGTGATATCTCCGTTCTGTGAAGACTGGATCATCATCAACCAAGGATTGCTGAGAAACAGAGACAATTTTCTTCATTAGTGTAGCATTTGTAATTGCTTCTATAAACAGCCCCTCATCCATGCCCTAAAAGTAACACTAACTCATTTTCATTCTCTCTCTCTCTTTCTCTCTCTCATATCCAATTATGTGAAAATATAGAGTGTTCACTGTTTAGGAAGAGGCAAAAGCCTAGTGGAATTGAAACTAGAAGGAATAATAAAATAAAGATGAAAATTTCATAAGGAAATTCAATATAATAGAAAATATATGCTAATAAAATGAATGATCAAAAGAGATAAACAAAACTGCAAGAAAGAAAAATAAATAAGAGCTTCAGACAATATTAGGACCATGACAACAGAGGCCATGTGAGGGCCCAGAGGTAAAAAGCCAGAGGCCATGTGAGGGCCCAGAGGTAAAAAGCCAGTTTCAAGTCAAGAAAGGAAGTCCCAGAAGAATTCAATTCTGCCAACTCCTGGGTCTTGAATTTATAGGCTCTGGAGCTAAAGAATAAATTTCTGCTATTTAAAGCACTCTGTCTCTGGTGCTTTGTTGTGGAAGTCATGGTAACCTGATACAGACAGGAATACAAATTCAGAGTATATTAGTTTCATTCAGGAGCATTTTCACCTAGAAATAAAGATAGCTTTCTTTATCAATACCACTGCTTATTGATCCTTACCAAGAAGTCTACTTTATAATACCAGAGACTCCTGAGTCTCAATATTGAAGTGCCTAAATAATAAAACTCTCCCCATAGAATGTTTAAATCAGCTAAACTCAGGTCCCATAGCATGAACTTTCACCACCATATGGATTTGTAGATGTACTTACATGCCTTACTTATTTACATATGTATGTACAAATATTATAGCAGATACTAAAATGAAGCTAATAGTCACAAATTAAATGAGTGATTTCTGTGATTATTGTATTGGAGCCATGCCAATATTTCTCATGTATGTGTTATGTGATTGTACACTTATGATCAGTTCATTATGTGTTCCTTTGCTGAACCACAATATGTGTCTATTGTATCATTAAATATTGCCAATCCTTTTTAATCTGTTTGCATTGAACTTTAGATTTCTAACACTTCAAAACACCAACAATGCAGGTACTTAATTCAGAATGTTATTAAATATTAGGTCCCAGGCATCTAGTCTATATTGTGATATTCCATAATAAATCTTGGTAACTGGAAATCTATAGCTTTATGTCCAACATTAATCAAGCCAGTGAGGCTCAGGGTCAGTGTGTTTTGATAGAACCGCATCTAAAAAGGCATGTGCTCTGCATTTGAGGCAAACCTCTGCTTGTATTTCATTACTACTGTGATGGACACAGAGCTGGGAAGGAAGTGGATGCCCAGGACAATGATACTAAGTGCAGTAGTTTGAGAGAAAATGAGCCCCATAAGGAGCGGTACTATTAGAAGATGTGATTTTTAGAGGAATCAGTGTGGCCTTGTTGAAGAAAATGTGTCACTGTGGGGGTGGGCTTTGAGGTCTCATAAAGTCAAGTCTTGCCAGTATGTCTCAGACTCTTTATGTTGTCTGCAGATCAAGATGTAGATGTCTCAGCTCCTTCTCCAGTACCATGTCTGCCCACATGCTACCTGTCATGATAATAATGGACTAAACCTCTGGACTGTAAGCTATCCCCAATTAAATGTTTTCTTATATAAGAGTTGCCATGTTCATGGTGTCTCTCCCCAGCAATAGAAACCCTAAGCAAAATACTAACTCCCAATAACAATACAGGTCATACTGATTGACAACATAAGAACTGTCTTATTTGTGTTTTCATCTCCTTTTCTACAAAATCAGAGAAGCAAAAATGCTGTATACAAGTGTTATTACTCTCCCCAAGTTAATGAGAGGAATTTCAGCATTAGAGAACCAGAAGAATCTCAAAGTAAAAGTGACTTCTGAAAAATGTGACCCCTCAAGACTTTTAAAAATATCTAGTCCATGACTTCGAGGGAGAGACATCCTTGTCCAAATATTTCTTTAGTTACTTGGTTGTTGACAGTTTGCTTTTGTCCCCTTGCAAGAGGCTTTCAGCTGCAACTTCCTCACCTGTAAAGTGGAGATAGTAATTTTCCAACCTTCACAGCATTTTCTTTCTGAGAATGAAAACGGATAGTCTACTTATTGCTTAAACTGACATGACCATCCCATGGTAGGTTGAAGGGAAGGTTTCTATTGTAGATATGAGAGAGACCACAGTGAGCAGCACCTGGAAGGATCAAGAACAGAAAGAGAAGGAAGAATATTGAACAAGACTGGATCTAGCCATGAGAGAAGCAAGAGCAGAAAAATAAAGAGGAGAGAGGGAAAGAGAGAGGGAAGGGCAAGGGAAAGAGGGGAGGTATGGTGAAGGGGAGACAGACAAAGACACACACAGAGAAAGAGCATGTGGAGACAATAGCTAGGTTAGAAGGAAAATGAGTAACTGGCTAGAGGAATGCCCATGAGATGGAGGAAGTTGAAGGTATGGGAGAAAGTGAGAAGCCTAGGATGTTAGTAGGGACTTTGAAATGTGTAACAAGTACTTGTGATACTGAAGGAGCCTGTGTTTAATATGCTAATAAGCACTGCAGGTAGCCCTGTGTCCCTTCTGCCCCATAAGGAAAATGACTCTTTTTAGTAATGGAGAGCACACAAGTTCCAGAGGAATGGTGGCTTTCATCTAACTACTATAAGCCTTCTACAGTCCAAATTGAGCCCATTCCTGGATATTTGGACTACCTTTTGGAGTTTTGTGAATTGGAGTCTCCTTTGGGCCTAACACAACATATGTGCAAAATTAACTACTGCTGTCATTGAGTAATTACATTGTTGCAGTTCTCTTAGAAATATGTGTGTGTGTGTGTGTGTGTGTGTGTGTGTGTGTGTATGTGGTGCATATCTGTAATCCCCGCACTCAAGAGGCAGAGGCAGGCAGATCTCTGTGAGTTTGAGGCCAGCCTGGTCTACAGAGTGAGCTCCAGGATATCCAGGATTGTTATACAAAGAAATCCTGTCTTGAAAAACCATTAAAAAAAAAAGAAAAGAAAGAAATATATATGTAAGAGTGTTGTACCCAATCAGCATTAGGTCCTGTTTAGGCACAGGTAAGAGGTGCGTAAGAAATTTTGTTCAATCTTGGTGTCAATTTACTGATTCAACTACCAATGATTTCACCAAATTTAGATACTTTACTAAATAAAGCAAAAAGTACTTCTTATATTGTAGGATTTTTAAAGGAAAATATCCATAGGAAATAAACCATTTTATAGACTTAACTATACTGAATAATTTCAACACATCCGATTTAAGCATAAAGAGATAAATATAGACATATACACAATGCATGTAGCCATAAGAACTGTGGCTAATTGGCCCATTCAGTGCAGAGCAGGTTAACCATCCACCCTTGCAATTATGTTAATAGAAAGTTCTGGCTCCTGAGTGGCGATAGAAAGCCTTTTGTTGCTGCTTTCTTCATTATCTTGATTCATTACAACAAGTGATGGTGGAACACCCATGCAAGCCACAGCCTTAAATGCGGACTTGTTCAGGTCACAAATCAGCAACTGCACATTTCTTTCAGCAAAACTATGGTTCCCTGGATTTACCTTGTACACACATCAACCGATTCAATTCTCTAGCTCTAATTTGCTCTCAACTCTCTTTTATACGTCAAGGAAACCCCTGAGATGGGAAAGAAAGAGCCTATCTCTCTTGAACAATAAGCATTTAGGCTAAGGATTGGTTGTTGATAAAAAAATACTACTAAAAAAATAATACCATGTTCTCTTTGCTCAACTTTGAAAACAAAATAATAACTTCAAGTTTAAGAAATATTAACATGTTACTAATAAGACATGCTGGATGGGCCACCCCCCTCTAGTAATTCTGATTAAAGAATACCCATTATCTTCAAGGTCATGGAGGTTACCTGTTTGTTTGATGTAGTCATTTACACACCAATTATTCTAGCTTTCATTCTGTAGATCTATTATTTATGCTTTTCTCTATATATAATATATATTTGGAGAAATATATATAATATTCATAAATGTATTTTGTGTATATGTATATATGTATACATATATATATATGTATTCTAAAGGTCCACAATAAATTCTCCTAACATGCTCAGATTAGTATTTTTCAAAGAATTAAGCAAGTTCCTGGATTTCCTTGTTCTGCTATAAAGAAAATTTGTAATACTGGTAGTCTTCAACTATACTTTCAGTTAATGCCAACCTGAATCCAGTGGGCCAAACTGGATGAAATATGGCATGAATTTCAATGATGTACCTACTGATTCTTTTTTATCATAGTAGCCTGACCATGCCACAAAAACTATTCATTCTTCTGAATACTTGTTTTTTTGTTTTCGGCTGATGGCGTTTTATTTTGGGGATTTTGCATCTAGAGAATAAAATAGTTTTGAAGTATATTTTAATTAACTGCAATATTCGAGAGAAAATGCGAATATAAAGAGGAGGAAAATAATGCTTGAAGCACCAATTAAATCGTCCAATTTTTTAAATTTATGATTTTACAAAATGAGTAAGAAATGTTTCCAAGCACCGTGCCTCATGTTCAGCTTTCTCCTGACTTCACTTGTCTTCCATAGGCAACAGCTACTGGTTTTACATTATATGGCGTGTCCTTTATTAGTGTTAGGGACTGCAAGGAGATAACCAGACACATTTCTCAGAGGTTCGGGTCAGACTGGTTAAAGTCTTCAGATGCTTGTCAGCAATTCAACTGTGAACGAGTATTTCCAAACTGAGGACAATGCCCTAGAAAAGAAGCTTCCGATAAAGAGACTGTGAAAAGAAACACGCCGGTTTGTCTTTTGATCTTAGAAATGAGCAGCACAGGAGTTGGGACTGTGACGCTCTGGTTGGAGGAGGAGTCGTTGATTCAGATTAGCGTTCTCTGAACAGCTTGAGCTAGCCCATAATAGTCCCCAAGGCTGCTTTCAGGAGTGCCACCTGGACTTGTATCATAACAGCTGACCCAGTGCTTTCACTAGGCCTTCACTTTCCTCCAATCCATTGCCACGAAGTTTCCAGAGTGACATTTCTAGGCCTCCCCAGGTTTCTCTCTCACGTGGTTGTATTGTTGCGCTCCATGTTTAGGGAATCAAGTTCTTCTCTGAATACTTGTAATCATAGCCAAAAATAAGGAGGAAACTTTAAGAAATTGAAAGGTCAATTAGATCAGAACTCCACCATTGTTCTAATCTCTACTCAAAATGGTATATACAATTGTGTGCTTTATTCCCTATATTTGCTGCCCAGTATTCACTGCATATTTCTGCTATTTAAAACACAATCAATTTGTTTTTGCAGAACAGTACAAATATGGTGTAGGAGGTCCTTCTGTATTTGGGTTGCTTTCATTGGTTAATAAAGAGACTGCCTTGGCCTTTTAATAGGGCAGGACTTAGATAGGTGGGGAAAAGAGAACAGAATGCTGGGAAGAAGACAGAGAGAGCTGCCACCATGAAACTACAAGGTCAGGCATGCTGAATCTTTCCCAGTAAACCACGACCTCGTGGTGACATACATATTATTAGAAATGGGTTGAATCAAGATGTGAGAGTTAGCCAATAAGAGGCTAGAATTAATGGGCCAGGCAGTGTTTTAAATGAATACAGTTTCTGTGTAATTATTACGGGAGTTAAGCTAGCCCAGCGCCAGGATCGTGGCTCACTCCTCTTACTACACAAATATCTTATCATTCTGAAGGAAGAATCTAACTTATATCTCACTGTGCTACAATCAGAGTGTGCAGAGGATATTGCAGGCGCAGTGTGCACACCACCTATACACACTAAGGCTCACGTGTTTGAATATTTGGTGTCCACCTGGTGCTGCTGGTATAAGAGGTCAGGATCTTAGATTGTCTCATAGTTAGAAGAAGTTCACTGCATATAAGCTGTGGAGGTGAAATATAGTTCTAGTCACAGCCTGACCTCAGTTTCTGATACACTAAGAAGAGTGGTATCTCCATAAGTTCCTATCACTGTGCCTGCTCTCACAAATTTCCTGAAACTGTTAGCCTAATAAATCTCTCCCTCATTAAATTGATTCTGTATGGTGTTTTCTCACAGCTATGAGACCATTTAGCCAATGAGAGCTAAGTCCTGGAAGTTCTAGAGAAAATCTGTTTCTTCCCTTTCTATTGTATAGAGGAGAGTCACACCCTTGACTCATGTCCCCTCCTTTCATTGATATCCTTGACTCTGCATCATCCTTCTATCCTGCAATTTAGACATTGATTTAAATTCTTCTGATGATGTATTTTTCCAAAGATACTGAAATTATATTTGGGGATACCCACATACAATATAATATTTATTAGAAGGAAGGTCATCCTCTTTGTAGTCAGCTGGTTAGCTAGATTAATTCTATCTCTCATCTCCATTCATCTTGGGTGTTTTTTTTTTAAATAAACCTATCCAATTCAAATTCTGGGGATTAGGAGTGCAATATCTATTGAGAGGTTAGAAATAGAATAGCTAACTTATGCCCTGAATGTGATCAGTTCTTCTGAAAATAAAGTTTGACAGCCCAATTATAGGAAAAATCTGGAACAAAAACTTTTTCCTACAATGAACAGACTATTTTTAAAGCCTGTACAACAAGGTCTAGCTCCTTTTATAGCCAAGTCATAATTTCATTTTTTCATTAATAATGGAAGCAAGACTATAATCAGTCTCAAAAGGGGTACTGAAGAAGAGATCATCACATCCTTAAAAATATTTTCTTCTGAAAAGAAATCCACAAAATTCAATTAACTTAGCTAATATAAAATTTCTTTTTCTTAAGAAATATGCATATGATTTGCTTATTCTCAGTGGCAATTTTCCAAACATAATTTTACTGAAAGTTCAGTTTCCTAAAGACAAGAGATGAGACAGAGCTTCCAGGAAACCTCAGCACGAGGGAAACACAAATCAGTATGGACTGTCTGACCCACGGCAATGCAGGGCAGAAGAACTTTCAGAGAAGAAGAAGACTCTCTAAACTGAAGCACAAGTCTCATCATATCCTAGAATCTATACTTATTGAAGAAATTTTAATGTTTCTCAGTAAAGGCAAATTACAAAACACATTAAAGGACAAAGGGAAGAAGGCCTAACTCAAGCCAGAAGCAAGGAAATACAAATTCAATTTTGCCAATCCCTCCTTGTGTGTGTGTGTATGTGTGTGAGTGTGTGTGTGTGTGTGTAAATGTTTCACGAGAAGCTGTGTGATCTGTATCAAAATGGAACCAACTCATCTTTGTTTACCTGCTGTGCTTCAAAGGAGCCAGATTTGCTAGTGAATTTAGGTTAGTGGATTATCACACATTGATATGCTAAAGTAAACTAGTAGTCTCGCTCTCTTCTTCTGACTTGGTCTTGTTCTGAACCCTGAGACAAGTACAGTAAATGCAGCTATAATCTTTCCTGAATTATATTCCAAGTTACAGGAACATCTAAAGACATATGAGTAGGTGGTACATTTATCTTGCTATCTCAGTCATAATGATGAAGTGATACAATTCTTCTCACCTCTTCCTCATAAATCTTCATAAATGTCTAAAAATTTGTCTGAAATAAAGGTTATTAGCTAGGAGCATTTTTAAAAGCAAATATTTCTGAGATTGTGTTTTAGAATCATAAGACCAGTGCTAATAATGACAGAACTATAGCAATAGAAAGCATTACAACTCACTGGCTAAGTGGAAACATGGTAAATTAGGAACTTCAAATTATCTTCCACACAACTCAAGCAAAACAGTTCTTTAAGGCTTTTAAAGAAGATGTAATTGATTTAAATATTGAAGTACAGTTTAGAAAACCCACCCTAAGGGCAGCGTAATGTAAAGTCCTGGTTATAGAACCAGAGATGTGGCTTAGTCAGTACAGTAGTAGCCTAGCATTCAGGAAATACAGCACATTACCCAGCACTGTCTGAAGGGATTGGGGTGGTGCATGCCAGTAATTCCAGTGCTCTGGGTGTGGCAGCAAAGCATCAGAAGTTCAAGGTCATCTTTGACTAGGTAGCAAGTTTTAGGCCAGTCTGGGCTAGAGAACTTGTCTGAAAAGAAAATCAAAGTAAAGTAAGAAATAAAAAAATCTGAGGAAGCATTTTCCTTTCTTGCTGAGTTGTAAGATGCAACAATAAACAAAAAATCCATGAGAAATTTGTCATTACGAGCCAATTTCATGACAAGATTCATGGGTATCCATTTGAAAGTAATGATGAAGAAGAGACACTGAGAATGGGCAAAAAAAAAAAGTTGGGTGTAATCAAGGCAAGAACTCAGAATAGTTGGAGCGTTGTGCCTTCTGTGGGTAAGGCATCTTTTGTTGTTTTGGAAGGGGAGCATTTATGATTGCAGCAGAAATTAAAGCCTTGTCTGAGAGAGTTGGCTCCCAGGAAAGAAACTTGACCTGGAACATTCCTCAGCAATACACAGCAATCAGTCAGACTCAGAACTGGGATTTAAGCTATTCATGTTGTGTAGAAACAAAATGAAGGAGGCGCATCTGAAGAGTAATTACTGAAATTAGCAAAAGGAGAGGAGATTGAAGATTGGAGATCCTTCAGACAAGTTAGATGGAGGCAAAAGAGCATGATAGTAGAAACTGATTGTCGTCTATCAACAAACTGCTCAGTTCCTCAGATAGTCACTCACAACAGAGTGTAAATTTTTAAGGTAAAACATAGCAGGATTATAAAAAAAATGACATGCTCTTTCTAATATTAGGACATTTAAAATAACCTATACAGTGCCAGAAATCTAATTCAAAAATGTAAAATAATGTCAAAATCTTCTGAAAAGATATAATTCTAAATATACACGAACAACACAATCTTTTAATATGAAGACAATCAAGATCCAGATGAAAATGGATAAACTAAAAGTAATAAAAGGACATTAACATGCAAATTGTGCATAAAATTTAGAAGTAAACAATAGGGAGCATTCTGAGCAAAGCTCATAGGAACTCACAGAGACTGAAGCAGAACACACGGGTCTACAGGGTCTGCAACAGTCCTCTGTGTATATTATGGCTTTCACACTGGTGTTTTCTATTGGTCCCTGAGTGCAAACAAGTGAGTCTCTGATCTCGTAACTTCTCTTGAGCTCTTTTCCTTCTGTTGGCTTGTCTTGTTTAACTTCAGTGCAACAGTTTTTGTTTTATCTTACTGTATTTTATTTTATTATATTTTTAAGAAATGAATGAATTAATAAAAACCTAGGCACTGGATAAAGGATAACAGCAGGACTGTCATTCATACCTTCTGGGAGAGGGAAAATCAGTTTTCCCCAACAGAATGATCCTGGGTCTGTCAATCATCCAGGGCAGGGCTCATGCTCAGGAGCAGTTGCCAGCTTATACTTTTTCATGGTTTGGTGGTTGTTTTGTTGTTTTGTTTTGGGTTGTTTTGTTCGTTTTCTTTATTGATATAGTTTTATGTTGTTTTCTTGATTGGGGGGTTGCTATTGTATTGAGAGTTTGCTTATTTTATGAGAAAGAACTTAAAGTTGGGTGGGGAAGGAGAGAGAGAAGATCTGGAAGAAAATGGGAAAGGGGAAGAATATGACCAAAATTTATATAGATTTTAAAGTTGTTTCAAAAGTAAAAATACAATAAAATATTTTTATAAAAAGAAAGTTTAAAACAACTGAAAACTCAGCAACAACAAAACTTTTAAATACTTCAGAATGACTAATAAACAGAAAAGGCTAGACATCACATAGATCAAAATGATAATAGATTCAGATAGACAATAAATGATAAAAAGATGATAGAAGAATGAAAGATGACAGCACGATAGACTATAGAAAAACAGATGATAGATGAATTATAGATGATTAGATGGATAATATAAAGATGAAAGGTAGGAGGAGATAGAGAGATAGATAGATACATACATACATACACACATGACAGATGGATAGAATTGATAGTTGGTTTAATAAAAATTGCTTTTCATGACTGTCAGGGCTGGAAAATTCTATACTGTGCTACCAGCAGGATGGAAAACCAGGAAAACATATTATAATTCTATGTGTGTCCATAGAACTCAGAACCCGGATACCAGGTGGCACAAATCCTCAGTCTGAAAGGTTGGACTGGACTTCTGATTCCCAGGTGCAGGATCAGAAACTATCCCAGCTTTTGAAGCAAGCAAATTTGCATTTAACATCACACTAAGCCAAATTGAGACATAGATAGATCCCTCTACACTCCTACTAAAGTGGCTAGAGTCTAACACACTGCAGATGTTGATAATAATTTGAAACACCAGGAGATCTTTTGTTGCTCAGATGCCAAAATGGTATATTCATTAAAAAAAAGAGTTTGACAGTTTCTTCAAAAACTACCCATAATACTACAATATTCCAGTTATCCTACCCTTGGCCTTTTCTTGGAGATGAAAACCCACATGTCCAAAGCCTGAATCTTGATGTAAGTAGCTGTTTTATTTATAATGGCTGAGAATTGTAAATAGACGTGAGGTCCTATTTTGTAAAAAAATGAGTAGATGCTGATAATTTCAGAAGATGGAATGTATTCAACATGAAAAAAAGAGTATAAAGTCAAGCAAAAGCATGGTTGAAACTTGAATGTATATGGAAAAAGGATCCAGGATAAAGGGCTATTTGCTTCCAACTATATGACATTCTTTTTTAATTGTATTTATTAAGCTATATATTTTCCACCCCCTTTCTTCCTCCCCCCATTTTCTACCCTCTCCCATGATCCCCTGCTCCCAATTTACTGAGGAGATCTTTTCTTTTTCTACTTCCTGTGTATATTAGATCCCTGTATGTCTTTCATAGGGTCCTCTTTGCTGTCTAGGTTCTCTGGGGTTGTGAATTGTAGGCTGTTTTTTCTTTGCTTTAAGTCTAAAAGTCTCTTATGAGTGAATACATGTTATGTTCTTCTTTCTAGGTCTGAGTTACCTCACTCAATATGATGTTTTCTAGATTTATTCATTTGCCTGAAAATTTCAAGATGTCATTTTTTTTCCTGCTGTGTAGTCTTCATTGTGCAAATGTACCATGTTTTCTTTATCCATTTTTCAGTTGAAGGGCATTTAGGTTCCTTCCAGGTTCTGGCTGTTACAAATAATGCTGCTATGAACATAGTTGAACACATGTCTTTGTGGCACAATTGAATATCCTTTGGGTATATGCCCAAAAATGGTATTGCTAAGTCTTGAGGTAGGTTGTTTCCTAATTTTCTAAGAAATTGCCATACTGATTTCCAAAGCAACTGTGCCAGTTGGCACTCAGACAAGCAATGCAGGAATGTTACCTTTACCCCACATTCTCTCCAGCATAAGTTGTCATCAGTGTTTTTGATCTTGGCCTTGATCTTTTTTTCCATATTCTTTTATTTTTTTCATTCAAAAAAAATAAAATAAAATTTTTACATTTCCTCCCCTTCTCCCAGTCCTCTCCCACTCCTCCCCACCCCTCCTCCCTCCCCCTGCTTCCTTAAAAGATGGCATGGTGCCCTGCCCAGTGGGAAGTCCAAGGCCCTCCCCCCTCCATCCCAGCCTAGGAAGGTGTGCAAATAGACTAGGTTCCCAAAAAGATAATACATGCAGAAGAGATAGGTCCTGAGATGGAATCTCAGAGTTGTTTTGATTTGCATTTCTCTGATGGTTAAGAATGTTGAGCATTTCCTTAAGTGTCTTTCAGCCATTTTAGATTTGTCTGTTGAGAGTTCTCTCTTTAGGTCTGAATCCCATTTTTTTTTTAATTGGATTATTTGTTCTTTTGATGACCAGTTTCTTGAGCTCTTTGTATATTTTGGAGATCATTTCTCTGTCTGATGTGGGGTTGGTGAAGTTCTTTTCCCATTCTGTAAGCTACCGTTTTGTCTTGTTGAATGTGTCCTTTGTTTTACTGAAGCTTCTCAGCTTCAGGAGGTCCTATTTATTAATTGTTACATAGGTGTGTAGATTGATATCTGGGTCTTCGATTCAATTTCATTGGTCCTCTTGTCTGTTTTTAAGCCAATACCAGGCTTTTTTCATTACTGTAACTCTATGGTAGAGTTTAAAGTCTGGGATTGTGATGCTTCCAGAAGTTCCCTTATTGTACAGAATTGTTTTGGCTATCCTGGGTTTTTTGCTTTTCCATATGAAGTTGAGTACCATTCTTTCGAGGTCTGTGAAGAATTTTGCTGGGATTTTGATGGGTATTGCATTGAATCTATATGTTGCTTTTGGTAAGATTGCCATTTTTACTATGTTAATTCTACCTACCAAAGAGCATGGGGGATCTTTCTATTTTTTGGTATCTTCTTCAATTTCTGTTTATCAAAGATTTAAATTTCTTGTTATACAGGTTTTCCACTTGTTTAATTAGAGTTTACTTCAAGATATTTTATGCTATTTGTGGCTATTGTGAAGGGCGATGTTTCTCTTATTTCTTTCTCAGCCCACTTATGTATATACAGGAGGTATACTGGTTTTGTTGTTGTTGTTTTGTTTTGTTTTGGGGGTTTTTTGGGGTTAATCTTGTATCCTGCTACATTACTGAAGGTGTTTATGAGTTATAAGAGCTCCTTGGTAGTATATGACATTCTAAATAAGGCAAATTAAATAAATAGTAAAATGTCAGTGTTTTTCAGGAGTTAAGGAATAAACAAGGGTAGACGTGTGGAGCCAAAAAGAAACAGAATTTTTCTGTATGGTACTAGAATTTTGAATATAAGCTCATGTCTAAATCCACAGAATACATACATGAAAATAAGCCCTTATGTGAACTATACACCTTGTTGTAAGTTCAATGCTTTCAGTAAATGCCAACTTAAGGGTAGATATTGATAATGTTGATACTGAGGAAAGTTAAGCAAATCTTTAAACATTATGTGGGAAAATCTCTGTACTGATCATATTTTATAGTATTATTTATTAATATTAGTTTATTGTGAATATGTGTGCGATATGTGGGTGGGTGCTTGCATCACAACCTGCATGTGGAAGTTTGTCAGATCCAGCGGATCAAGGAGTTTGTTTGAGACTCTTGCCTCCTAATAATGTCGGAAGCTGCACCCATAAAGTGTCACCCACAGGACTACCTAAGCATGAGCTGGACAAGGCCAGCAACCATAGACATGACAAAATAGATGGAGGAAAGCTCAGCCGGTCCCAACGCTAACCAAAGAAATATAGGTGATGGAGAAATGCTGGGAGTGGGAGGGTCTTTTCCAGGGATGACCAAACAAACTGGTTATCCAGTAGCAAACAGTAATCCCTGAAAACATACATTACATTTTATAGACTGAGCAGGTTATACATAGGAATATATATAATGTATATGCATGCAATAACAATTATTTAAAGAGAAGCCATGGATTTGAAAGAGAGCAAGGAAGGGAATATGGACAGATTTCTAGGGAGAAAAGTGAAGGGGAATGTGCTGTAATTATAATCCCAAACTGTAAAATAAAAAGTAAATAACATTGTCTTCATCACTGATCTATTGCTGTGAAGAGACATGATGGCATAAAAACTCTTATAAGGAAGCATTTATTTGGGCTGGCTTACAGTTTCAGAGGCTTGGTCCATTATCCTCAGGGTCAGAACCACAATGGCAGGAATAGCAGACATGACATCATAGGAGTAGCTAAGAGTGACATCCTGTTCTTCAAGTGAAAAGAGAGAGAGGGGAGAAAGATAGAGGGGAGAGAGAGAGAGAAAGAGAGAGAGAGAGAGAACTGGAACTCCCATGGACTTTTGAAACCTCAGTGCCCAACCCAGGTAATACAGTTCCTCCAACAAGGCCACACTTCCTCCAACCCAGCAACACCTCCTAATCTTTCTCAAATAGTGTTACTTCCTGGTGACTAAGAATTCAAATGTACAAACCTATAGAGGCAGCCTTATTCAATCTACCACATTAAAACTCACTCTCTAAAGTGATACTACAGAACACATATTTCAGGAGTAGTTAGAAAATTATTAAACATCGACAGGATGTGAACAACTGAGAATGTTCACAGCAACTTATCATTTAGTATGTGTTATATACACTGATATCTTCTATGTCCCTGAAAATATTATTAACACTAAAATTGCCTAAAGAAAACCTTACAAGGAACCTGGAGTTGCATTTTTACACTTGATTTTGGTAAGAGCATTTGTGTATACAACGTATTTAGATCATGTCTATGCCCATCCCTCTCAACTCCTTCTGAGTTCCCTCCCAGCTCCTCCTTCCCTTTCACAAACTCTTCCTCTTCCTTCTCTTCTTCTTTACCCTCCTTTTCCTACTCTTTATAATCCATGCCCTCTAAATTGACTTAGTGCTGCCCCTCCTCTCCATGGAGGGGACTGACTAGCATGGTCCGACACAGGATTGGTACAGACAACCATGGCTTCTGTGATATGTGAAATGTGAGATGTGATGACGGATATGGATTCCTTGATACATATTCATACTCATCATAGATGGTGTTGAAATTCTTCTCAATTGGTTCAAAAGTACGTGTTAATTTTTCATAGTTACATAGGGATGTAACTTAGGTTGAGTCCACACATGGTTATGAATGCCTTAAAATTATAACTGGGGTAAAGAAAACCTTTAAAGAACACATACTTGTTGAGAAGTGAAAGAATTGTATATTGTATTAGTTAATGATATAGCCATATGTAACAAAACTGCAAAAGGCAAAGGAATAATTACTGCAAGTCTCAGAGGGCATTGATGCCTACAGAGGAAGTAAGTGGGAAGGAAAATGCATTTTCAATGTGTATCATGGTGCTTCTGAAGTTAGGTAGTGTTTACAGAGATTCAAGTGAATGCTTCTTCATTATTCAATTGTAGGCTTATAGTTATCTTTAGTGTATATAGTACAAAACATATACTTACAGCAAATATGATTAAGGTTAGAAAAAAGCTTAATTAGACTCTCACAGACTCAGTGCGGATGTTGAACACCAAATTTGAACTATTACTTAGAAACAGGAAGAGTACTAAGAAAACAGAGGACTAGCAATTCAGAGATGCTGGGTGTATCATTGCCAGTAGGAACCCCCCCACACAACTTTCTCTCTCTTTCTTTCTCTCATGCTCTCTTTTGTTCTCATTTTCTCTTAAAATAAAAATTTCCAAAGCAACACAAATAGTAAAATTCATTAAACACAACATCAAGCCATACATTCAGTACCTTTTGATCTTAAGTGTTCAAAGATAGGCTTCATCAAAATACAGCAATGACCCTTGTTGAACAATCTTAATTAATTGGAGAGGACTGTGGAAAGGTCGAGTGTTCAAGTGATGCAGACAGGTGATCTGGTTAACCCAGGTAGGCACCATGCTTCATCATGTGTCCAGAATTATTTTTTTAACCATAACATAATGACTTATTAAACATAGAGGTAAATGACAAGGTACAAAGGTTTCTTTGACTTTAGCGGAATATTTTCTTTTCATAAAAGTGAAAAATAGTCTGTATTTTAAGAAAGAATTTATACCCTCATGTTTAGACACACAAGTATATCCATGTTTATGTACACACACTGATCTTTATATTTTAACTTTGTTTAATTAATGGATTTTAATCATTTGAGCAATAAAGGAACTGTCTTTCAATTTTCCTGCTTCATGGAAAAGTCTGCTGGATACTATGGGCCTGTAGGCTGAAGATGGATGCCCCAACGGTACAAGGGAACTTTGGGTGACTGTACAGGCAGCGAGATGTCTCTGTCATTCCTAGAGTTTGGAAGTTGCTTATTACTTGTTTACTTAAGTAATATTATATCCTTTTGGAGTCTTTGATGGAGTTGAAAAACGGATAGTTATAGTTATAGTTTTCCTTTGTCATGATAAAAGATAAAAAAAGTTGTAACTGTAATTCTTGCTTGATAAGTTTTGTTATGTAATTTTACTATGTTAAAGTTAAAGCCTTTCTTTTTTGTTTAAACAGAAAAAGGGGAAATGGTGTAGGAGGGTCTTCTATTTGTGTATTGCCATCATTAGTTAAATAAAGAAAACTGCCATGGCCTTTTGATAGGGCAGCCCTTACGTGGGCAGAGTAGATAGAACGGAATGCTGTGAGAGAGAAGGCAGTGTGGCAGACACAGACGCCATGCTTCTCCAGCACAAGATAGACACTGGTTAGACTCATGCCGGTAAGCCACAAATCAAGTGGCGATACACATTAATGGAGATGGGCTAAAATAATATGTGAGAGTTAGCCAATAAGGGGCTGGAGATAATGGGCCAGGCAGTATTTAAATGAATACAGTTTCCGTGTAATTATTTCGAGTACGCACCGGGAGCCGGGCGGGACAGAACAAGGGTCCCTGCACCAAGAACGCAGCCCAAAGCCCCTCATTGCAACAATTCTGATATTGTTGTCTGATAACATGGTTCTTTATTCATATTTATTTGTATATGTATACATTTATTTAGAATATTAGTAATCACTGAAATGGTATCATTTGTGTTATATACTATGTAATCTGGTATTCATATACATGTATATATTTTGAATGTACACACACATTCATACACACACACATATACTCTTATTTGGGAGCATGTGTATTATTAGGACCTACTGTTGGACAAACTTGATAATAAGTAACTTCTTATTGAGTGTTACCTTGGTAATGGTAGTGATATATTTGAATGATGAAGCTGTGCACAAACTGATTTTCCCAACCTAAACACATCCATGATGTGCTGGGCCCAGCAAAGAGAATTCAGAGTATGTATACTCCTTGGAGTTAAGGAACTGTAGCAACACGCAGCTTCGGTCAGAGCAATCTGAGTTCCAGTGAAGGAAGCCAAACTGCCTGACAGCTGAGTTCTAAAGACTCATGAATTCCAAACAAATACATCAGCAAAGGCTAACACTGTATAAAGGGACCAATTCATAAAACCATCATCTCAGTGTAAACATCTTAGCGAGGCAGAGACACAGTAAGTGGTATAGAATGGCATCTCTGGCCAAAGGGTACCCCATTTGCCACGAAAACAGCGCTCATCACTGTATGTCTGAAGGAAGAACATGGACGGTGTCATCAGAAACAACAGCACAGCCACTGTGATCTGCTGTGCATAGAGCAATAAAAGGCAGAGGGTTCTGCTACAGTGCTAATGGCACTGGACGTCATATGAGCAAAGCTTCTTCAAATGGATTTATCATATTCAATTAGATGTAGGAATAATAAATGGGCCTTTCTGATGTGAGTCAATTTACCAATACATCGTCAGTGAGACTCTGTAATAGCTAGCTGCGTTCAGTCACACAAAGTGACAGCAGGAGAAGGCAAAGCACATTCTTATTTATAATTGTTTCAGAAAGAAACACTGCGTGGCACTGGAGTTATATCCACAAGTAAATAAAATACACTTCAGCCTAACATCATGGGAACTGTTTTCAAAATGAATGTGAAAATCGATAGGTGTAAAATAGTTTCTAAAAGTCAATGTAACAGTTGGCTAAGACAAATACATGTATTTTAGCTTACTATATTTAAAAAATAAAATTTAAGAAAGCAATTTTATATATATGTAGCAATACATCAAATTAACATATACATAAATCTATACATATTCTATATCGGTTTGTAAGATTGTATAAAATTTTATTTCATTGTTAAACTCTAATTCAGTTAAAACTGTACATTATATATAATAAAAATTTCAGATCTCATTTTCTTCATAAGTCTTCTCATCCCTCAGTGTATAACTACATATACATATAAGCTCATTAAATATAATGTTTTGCATTAAGAGGGAAACTCAGTATGATTTCATATGTGCTAAGACACATCTCTAAGAGCTATAGGCTAGAGATGCAGTTCTGCAGCACAGTACAGGATCTTGCATTTCATCGTTGGCACCATAGGAAAAGCAAATGGAGATGGGATTCATTCTCAGGATTTGGAGGTGTAAGAGCAGACATGACCCTAACTCTGTTTCCATGTGTACAAAGACGACTTTAAGGCAATCAAAATCAGGGTCATTAACCTAAGAGGAATGAAAAGAACACACATGAGTTCATTCGTTCAAGGGTCCATTGCAGCATCTAGACTCTTTTCACATCACAGCTGGTGGGGGTGGAAAAAACCTGCTAAAGAAAGCTGAATGTGCCTCCCTATTATAACTGAAGAAGATTAGTAAGATAGAAAAATATGTCCCATCTGGAGGTTGTACCTTCGTGGAAACAAAACACCATTGTGGTTACAGGGAGGATGTGAACTGTTATTATACAGGCAAATGCGGGTGAAGACAATATAGAAGTATAGGTAGACCATCAGTCAGGAAAAGGCAAGGGCAGGATGAGGAAGAGAAGCAGGGAACAATTTAAAAGGACTGGCTGTGAGGGAAGGAATGCTAAGCCAGGCAAAGAGAATATAAAGATTCTGGCCCATTGTGCACATTTGTTAAGAATTTGGTGGGTTCCCTGTGCTTGACACATCCTTTGTAAAGGAGATACCTGGGGAGAGCCATCATTAATCAAAATGAAGCATGCTTGAGTGGTACCAGTTAAGGCAAGGTAGCACCTGGAGTGTATTTAAACTGCAGAATCCTTCCAGCTTGATTGTCTCAGACAGAGACTATTGTGCTACCTTTTACCCTTTCCTATTCCTGCTGTTTGTGTTTTATATTCTTATCACGGCGTCACTTTTACTAATCCTACTTTCCATTTCCATTTGATTTTTCAGTCTCCCAAGGAGGGTGGGGAGTAGCGTATGCTTGAGCAGGGTTTTCCTTAGATTTACTTGTACATCAGTTTTTGCAGTAAGATGGCACATACAAGAAAGCCCCAAACACTACACTTTCTCTCAGCTGAATCCTGAGATGGTTTTTTGGAGACTGGCTACTTTTCCCATTTTGGAAATTTCACCAGAAAGATATGGTTTGGTTCTCTCAATGAGAAACAGTGGCCTGCGTTTCCTCCTGATGAAGAGCTCGAACTAGCACACATGAACCCAAGAAAAGATGCTGGAGACCAGACAATGAGAAGGACGTCAAATTGCTAGGTCAGAAAGGCTTCTTATATAAAGATTATCCTTACCTCTCCCTAGTTTAAGCAGCAGGAAAGTCTCTTTAAAAATATAGAAAGCACATGGGTCCTAAGAAGACCAAACACTTCCCAGATGCTGCACGCTAGGTGAAATGTCCAAGTCTCACTACCACCCTGCTGCAGTGCCACCTAATAGTTTCCATCTACAAGGACACCTAAGGTTGCAGCCCCTAGGCAAGAGTCCTCTATCAACCTCTGAAACTACAGTTCTGCAAAGAAAGATGGATTCTCCCTTCTTCAGCACAGTCTCCTCTAAAATGAAACTTGTCACATTTGTGGATGGTGGAGGCTGGGTCATCTGTTGAAAACAGAAGGAGAAAGTGGGGTTCCTGACCCACCCTTTATGAGCATGAGACTCAAATACAGAAAATCATCATCATTTTTAAAGAGATGTTCCAGATATCCCAGGTAAGAGTATATCTAAATTAATAGTAAATGTCCATTAAAATAAGGAAGGCTTCAAATGCCAAGGTCTTAAATACTAACAAGCCAATCTTGTCTTAATTATCTATACTTATGGTTACTTGCCATTTAGATTCTGGAATGAGGTAATTACCAAACTGGTCACCTCAGCACTCTGGCTTCTTACCTTTGAAGGCTGTAAGTGAACTCCCAAATCCTCCGAGTCAGCCAGATTGACAAGGGCATGAGATGCACGAGCTGCCAGTGATCCTATGAATTATCAGAGATGTAACTGGACCTGCACCTATGCCTACCATATTTGACAATCATGCTTACTCTTTTGCCAGTCATATATACTCAGTAAATCTGGGTAATTGTTGGATTCTATTTTTATGTTCATCAGCTCCTAAAGTCTCAGATTTTCTGTTACTTAGAAGAACTTCTTGACATCTACTTTTACATTTAATTTGGTCCTTGCATGCACAGTCCTGATAACTAGGTCATGGCTATACAGGATCCCAGATGGTTTTGTAATGACTTTCAGCTTGTGCTATTCCCTCCTCCTATAACAGTCTCCATTTTCTAATTAAAATAGTTCATTAATTCTTAGAAAATGCATATAATATAACACTATGACTGTTACAGCACAATAGGTCTACTTTAATAAATGTATGTGTATTACATCATTTGACTCATTTATGAGCCATCTTCCCCTTAGCAATGTATTACCTCATTGCCCTTGGAACATCGATCAGTAAATATCCCTTTATGCATAGGGGATAATTCAATCTGCTATATGAATAAGAATGCCAAAAACTTCAATTTCTATGTGAAAAAATCCAACATATATCAATATTATACATTTTATGAAAATGATATTAGAGATGTTGTTGCATTAATTTTGCTGATATGTCCAAAAAGTTAGAGGAATTTTTCAATATCCTTAAATGATGTATATTATATTTTAATTTGAGGCTGCCATTGCCATTTGCTAAGAAATTAATGTATTTTGTTTATTATGCAAATTTTCATTTTCTCAAGGATATTTCTCAGATTTTTATAAGTGAAACAAGTGCATATTTTAAAATATCCATGATAAGAATTGGAAAGATTTTTAAATGGACGCTTTGGTCCACATTGTGAAAGAACAAAATCTATGCAGTATTGATCTTAGTATTAAATACAATCTTAAATAGGCTAGTTAGCAAGCTAATATTTGCATTCCAGTTTAATTCAAAAGTCATGTTTTGTTTCCATTTGTATACTTGTGATATGTATGTGTATGTGAATGTAGTATATAGGTGTATGTGTGTATATGTGTGTATGAATGTGTGTGTGCTATATGTGTGTGTAAGGTATATGAGTGTGTTATGTGATTATGTATATGTTTGTATGAGTGTGGTAGATGGGTATACTTGTGTTCATGAGTGGTATATATGTGTCTGTATGTGTGTATATTATGTGTATTTGTGTGTTTGTGTGTGTGTTGTATATGTGTCTATGTGTATGAAAGTGTTTCATATGCATCTGTATATGTGTGTGTGTGAATGTAATGTTGGTGTTGGGGTACAGGTGCCTGGGCTCACACAGAGGAAAGAGAATGGTGTCAGATATCTTTATTACTCTCACTCCTAGTCTATTGCCAAAGTTGGAGCTCAGAGAAGTGGAAGCCAGCAAGCCCCAGCAGTTTTCTTGTCTCCACTCAGTTCAGTTCTGGAATTGCAGGCATGCTTAGAGATCACATCCAGCTTGTCATATGTGTACTGGCATATAAATGCCCATCCTTATTTACACTTACTTATGCAACAAGTGCTAACCTCTGAGCAATTTCTCTTTGTCTGAAGATAATACTTTAAAATAAAGGATTTGAACTTTCCAGGGCTAAATTGAGACTCTAGGAGGATTCCATCTCTATGGCTTCTGTGATCAAATTCACTCATGTGCCCACACCCACACACAAGCAAACATAATTAAAAACAATAAAATATTTAAAGAGAGAAATAAAAAATAAATTTTGAAGTCTAAGAAAGCATGAAACCGATGGGAAGATAAATGTCTTTGCCAGTGGGTAGCAGTTGCTGAAGACATTCATAAATGGTCAAACTGTTGAGAATAAATGTGATTTTTTTGAGTGCCCAAGCAAGACGTCTCTAAGCTCTTCCAAGGCACAGGCAACATTACAGAGGACAAAGCAGAAGGATTATAAGATCCAGGGCTTGGGGTGGAATGCTAGCCTTTAGGATATGACATAGTCATTTCACTCATTAACTCACAACAACCACAGCTACCAGGAGCTGTGCATAACATTAAGCCTGACAATATTTCACTGTGGACTGGGGAGGGTCTATGAACCCCTCCTTTCCATGAGAGACTATGTGGAATTAGTGATTTCTTAAGAAAGGGGAGTGTGATTTTAATCTGTAATCTAAACACTGATAAGTTGCCATTCTCACTCCAGCAACCCTCACTATACTTAGTACAAAAAGAAAGAAAGAAAGAAAGAAAGAAAGAAAGAAAGAAAGAAAGAAAGAAAGAAAGATCATACGGAGGCCATTTGGCCGTTAGTTGGTTCCTGGCTGGTCAGCCCTGAAATAATCACACAGAAACTGTATTAATTAAATCACTGCTTGGCCCATTAGCTTTAGCTTCTTATTGGCTAACTCTTATATCTTAACTTAACCCATTTCTATTAATGTGTGGCTTACCTGCTAATGTTCTGGCATCTGTCTCTGGTGGGGCTACATGGCTTCTCTCTTGATTCCACCCTTCTTTTTCCCAGCATTCAGTTTAGTTTTCCCTGCCTATCTCTGTTCTACCCTATCAGGCCAAGCCAGTTTTCTTTATTAATTAACCAATTGTATTCACAGGATACAGAGGAAAATTTTACATCAAAGAAAGGAGGGAAGGAAGGAAGGAAGATACAAAGCAGAAGCAAAGTCATGAAATTAAAAATGGAGCCTGTTGGGAAAAAGGATTTCAGTAGAAAGAAAAGGAGATGAGAGAGGGTAAAACAGTAAAAATGACCCAAAGACATTACATACAATATTGAAATTGTCAAAGAATATTTTTAAAAATGTAAAAATTTCAGTGTTAGTGTTGGTGCTATGGAACTGAACCAAGACTCTGTTTTTCTATAAAGACTAGAAATTCATCTAATTTCCTGAGAGAATGGGACCTGTCACTTACATGTGCTTTATACAGGTTTCAGACAAAATAAGAGAACACTTGTGTGAATTAGCCAGAAGCACTCTTTTGTCTCTGAATATAAAGAATTCCTCTCTTATAACTGATGGAAACCTTGGTTCAATGGAATACAGAAGAAATACATCAAAGAATACATCAAAGAAAGTCAATGAAAGTCATGAGTGGTGTAGGAGGTCCTTCTGTATTTGTGTTGCTTTCATTGGTTAATAAAGAAACTGCTTTGGGCCTGGTGATAGGGCAGAACTTATGTAGGCGGGGAGACAGAACTGAATTCTGGAAGGAAGAAAGGAGAGAGAGAGAGAGCTAACATGAAGTTTCCAGTTCAGACATGCTGAATCTTTGCTGGTAAGCCATGACCTCGTGGTGACATACAGATTATTAGAAATGGGTTGAATCAAGATGTGAGAGTTAGCCAATAAGAGGCTAGAGCTTATGGGCCAAGCAGTAATTTAATTAATAGAATTTCTGTGTGATTATTTCGGGTGTAAGCTAACTGGGCGGCAGGGACAAAAAGCAGGCCCGCTCCTCCTGTTACACATGAGGACCAACAACCCTTTATTCTGACAATCTTGAACTCTAAAGCACATTCTGGAAAGTACTAAGTGTAGTGGATTTACCATGATGACCTCACCCCGAGGCAATTTCTCAGGAATGGTTCTCTCTGCCTCCCAAATTCTGCTGCCTCCTATTTCCTACTGGATCTGGCATGATGCTTGCTGTTGGTCTGTATATCCTCAAAGTTACACCTATCTTCCAAGGCACTGAATGTTATGGTCAAGGACAGAAATGCCTAACTATAAAAGTGAAACTTCCAGTTCCACAGAGCTCTGTCATTCTGCAGGTGCCACATACAAACCTAGAATAGGTATTGTCAAGCAACAGTGTGGTACTTCTCTCTCATACATACAAATGTTATTGTTCGGTGGATAACTTAAATTTTAACACTTCATATTTTATAGAACTTCACTTTTCCATTTTCATTTTCTGAGGACCTACAATCTAGAGTTAATGAAATTACAGTTTCTTAAAGTGTGGGGATTTTTCTTACAGCCTTTCTTGTTCATTGTCAAAAAATGCCACAATTTGTGGACAGTGATTGCCAAGAAACTTCTCTATTTCTGGAGGAGGGAGGCTTACCACTTCTATTTTTTCCTTATCTTGTTTCCACGCTTTTCTTGTAAAGTACCCACAGGTGCTAAAATTGCTTGGAGATGTAGAAAAGCCAACATGCTGCATGTGCTCTCTGCTTGGGTATCAAGGGAAGGAATTTGCTTAGCATCAGATGCTTGGTTGTAGAAGGAGCTTTGGCACTATCTGGCATCACAGTGGAAATCAGATGTTTTCCTTCATAACCAGGTTTGCTACCTGCTAGTTCTACACCCGAATTTAATTCCATTCAATTCACTCTTTAATCACTTCATAGATATTTCCTTCTGTTAAAAAATGCTGTAAAGTTAAGGGTTCAATGACTCTTAAATTGCACATCCCACAAACAGAAAAGCAACCTAGGAAAGAAGGAATTAAGAAATTCCTTTCTCAGTGATTTAAACATCACAACACCAGTGGGTTTAATTTTACTTTGAGTAAAAGCCAAAGGAAACAGTCAGCCAAGTAAAGGAACACCATGTATTGGTGCTGTTTTTATGCTGATGAAATTCAATATTCATGTCAAGTAGATGTGCTCTTTCTCGCTGTCTTCCACTTAACCAGTCTGTTCTCTCTCTATCAACGCCTCTCGGGCATCACTTTGAAGTCTTTCCAGCATAGGGCATCAGAAAAATTCTAAACATTAATCTGATTCCAAAAAGTTTTAAAGAGAAAGAACAGAAAATAAAGGAAAGAACAAAATTTTATTTTGAATTTTGAATATTTCTGTTCTATCTCCAAATTTTCCACTTCCACAGCATCAAGTCCTCTGAGCCAACTTGTCAACCAGTTTTCCTCACTGCTGTCATTTCTACAAAGTGCTAATATCGTCAATAAGTAGTCTATAGTATTCTTCAGGTAAAATAGACCCATTTGTTTTTTTGTTGTTTTTAAGTATCAAGAAGACAGAATTTGGAGAAATACTACCTCCCATTCTAGAGCTCTTACATTCATTCTTTCCTCTTTTGAAATGATCCCAGAGCCTTTGTGGCTGTGTTGGTAGTGCATGGAAGGGTGTGATGAAGATGTCCCATTTAGGACTGAGCACAACTATGTCTCTTATTGTCAGTGCTTTGAACAGTTATATTCCTCCTATTATCTATTGTGTACCCACAAAGCAGCTTCTCATATGGAAGTTGATAACAGCCCAGGTCTGTATATAACCATAAATATTTAGGAGGCAATTTGACTTGATCATCTGCCTTAGGGCCTACTACTTCTCCAGCCAAGGATTTTGACCAGTGTTAAAGTGCCAGGGATGAAATTCATTCCTGAGAGCAGGCCTCAGATCCAAACAGAAAGTGCTTACCGACCCCATAGCAGTCATGCCAAGGTTGTACCAGAGGTTGTATCTTCCTGACAGGTGGGTATGGCAGCATGCAAAGTCCCTTACTGGTAAGACCATTGATATCTTTTCCCCACCAATGGCTTAAATTGCACATACTGACACTGATTGAGGAGCAATTTTTCTATATCCTGCAGTCAAAATATGTGATAACGTGTAGATCTTTTCAACCCAGACTCTTTAAAAGATTTCTCTTGAAATCCTTCTCCGCAGCTAGAGTGTGAAATGCATAACTGGCCACTTCCCTTTGTAAACATTCATTGTCTGTAATTTACAGAAGTGGATCTCAAGGCAGGCAAAAGAGAAAGAAAGAAAAATTACGGTTTCTGACTTTTATTCTTAGGTGATTTCTGTATGTATCAAGGTGGGTGTGTCTAGTTTGTGGGGTTTTGTCATTGTTGTTGGTTTGTTTGTTTTTTTTTTTGTTTTGCTTTGCTTTTTCCTTGTTTTTCCTGTTCCTTTGTTTGCTTTGTTCTATACAGGGTATTTTTGTTTTTATTTTATCTTTTTCTTTTTAGTTGCCTATTTGTTTTAAATGAGAGGGAACAAGAAAGGCTATAAATTTGGTGGGTGAGGAGGTCAAAATGAACTGGGAGGAGTTGGAAGGAGGGAGAATCATAGTCAGTCTATATTGTATGTGAAAAAAATCTATTTTCAAAAACAATCTTGAAGATGACTCACTGAGCCTTTACAAATTCAGATTGTGAAAGGGTCTGACGTTAACAATATTGAGGAAAAGAGTCTGCTCTACTTGAGACATAACTCAGCTCTTTCTGTTGGAATCTCAGGAAGGAGTGTGTGTTTGAAATCTTCTTCAGACAGTAACTGTGCAAGTTGAATGAAAATGGCCCCCATAATCTCATAGGGAGTATCACAATTAGGAGGTGTGGCTTTGTTGTAGTAGGTGTGGCCTTGTTGGAGGAAGTGTGTAGCTGTTGGGGTGGGATTTGAGGTCTGCTATGGTCTAGCTGCGTCCAGTGTCACAGATCATTTCATGCTGCCTTCTGATCAAGATGTAGCCAGCACTGTGTGTACCTGCATGTTGCCATGCTCCCTACCATGATGACAATGGACGAAACCTCTGAAAATGTAAGCTGCCACCTCAATAAAGTGTTTTCCTTTATAAAAGATGCCTTGGTCATGGTGTCTCTCCACAGCAATAGAAACCTATGGACATAAATTGGTACCAGGCACTAGGGTATTGCTCTGATAGAGTTGATAATGTTTTTGTTAGAAGGACTATGGACTTTGGGAGTGTGAATTAGAAAAATAGTTGACCACTAAGTTCTGCCTAATGGGTCATACTAGTAGGATCTTGGAAGACAGTGGTGCTGAATATGATTTGATGAACTGTGGGGTGGGGAGATAGCTCAAGATGTTTCAGAAGAGAAGAATATTAATATGCGGCCTACAGATTATTCTTGTGGTATTTTGGCCAAGAATGTGGCTGCTTTTTGCACTTGTCTACAGAGTCTGCCTGAGGCTAAAGTGAAGAATTTTAGATTAATTCTGTTGGCATAGAAAGTTTCAAAACAACCAAGTATAGACTTTGTCATGTGGTTATTAGTGGTAACACTAATGAAGATTCACAATTTAAGGAGCAAGCAAATGTAAAATTTGAGGGGAAGAAAATACCAGGAAGTGAAATGGAGTTAAATCCTGTATTCAGGAGATTAACAGATTAAGAAATGGAATAAAGGGAGTGGAAAACTTTGGGCAAGATCCCATCCTACTAAGTTTCTAACTTTTGAAAAGGAATTAAAGAAAACCTTATGAAGGGCAAAGGCAGTCCGTACTTTAACCTCAACACTTGGAATGCAGAGACTGGGAGATATCTGAGTTTGAAGCCAACCTGGTTTACAGAAAAAGTTCAAGGGCAGCTACTCACAGGCAGTGAAAAGAGCCATGGAAAACAAAAGGCTCATAAAGAAAGATGTAATTGAATAAGGGGGGCATGTTCCAACCCCAGCAAGCTGCAGAACTTGGCAGTCTGGGGCACATGATCTGGCTTTAGCAGTAAGGATACAAGAAAGAGGCTATGGAATTTGCCTCTGAGCCTAAGGAAAGCAGCTGAGTCCAGGCATGTGTCAGGGGTGTCCCTGAATGGGGGCCTAGAGAGGCCATTGCGTGAAACTGTGAAGGTAAAGCTAGGATTACCTTGGAGACCCCAAAATATTGGGGATGCCAGAGTCATGGGATACCTGCTGCGTAGAGTTGCTATCAGGGAGTGAAGCCAGCCCAAGATAAAGACAAAAAAAGCCTGAATGGAGTTGGCGATGTGGAAAGGGTTTTGACATCAGACATGGAGATGCAAAGATTGGAGTTTGCTCAGCTGATTTTCGGTCTTGCTTTGGTCCAGTATTTCCTCACTATGTTCCCTTCCCTACATTTTGGAATGGTATCCTGTGCCATGATTGGGAGCATGTGATCTGATTTTTTAACTTTGATTTTATAGAGAATTACAATTAAAATGCATGAATCTCAAAAGAGACTTTGAACTTTAGTGTTTTAAATAAGATTGAGACTGTTATAGATGATGGGAATTTTTGAAGTTGAACTGAATGCATTACTGAATTATGATATGGTAACAAATTAGGGGCCAGAGAGTGGAAAGTGGAGGTTTGGAAGAATTTGGCCCTTAAAGGGAGTGTAATTACTAGGAGATGTGGCCTTGTTGGAGTGGGTGTGGCCTTGTTAGAGTAGGTGTGGCCTTGTTGGAGGAAATGTGTTTCTGTGAAGGTGGACTTTGAGGTCCCCTATGTGCTCAAGCTACAAGCAATGGGACCCTTTGATTCCAATTGTCTTCTGATCAAGACATAGCAACTCCTTCTCCAGTACCATGTCTGTCTCCATATTGCCAAGCTTCCTGCCCTGATGGTAATGGACTAACATGGTGTCTCTTCACAGCAAAAGAAACACTAAGACAATAATAATTCATTATTTTTCTAAAAAATGACCTAGAAGAAGAGATGGACTCTGGCAGAACTATGTTAGCTGATGTGATTATACCATAGAAAAATGCAAGAGGGACTTGGAGTGAGGGCAAAAGTGGAAAGGAGAGGAGGAAGGAGGGAAAGAAAAGGAATGAGAGTTTCAACCAGTGCTTGGCAAGGACTATGTCAGGGTATGAAGAAAATAGTATAAAAGTATCAGTTTTGGGCAAAATTTAAGCTCCATTCTCAGATATGTAGCAAAAAGGAAGATTTCTACTTACAGCTCTTCATAGAATAGCACCATCTCCCTACTAACAGTTGGTTGAAAAAGATAGTCTTTAATGTACTGAAATGAACTACACTCTTTCAGTAAAACTACAGATTTAAAAGAAAATTAAGAAATTCTTTGTTGGAATGTAAATCTGCATACTCAGGAGCCTGCTAAATCATGTAAATAATCCAGTCTCTACCAAGTTTCATTCTGCAAGACAGATGACTGCCTCGGAGAACACATTTTCTGTACAATGTCTGGCCGGGGCATTTCTTTCATGCTGGTGGCAGTGTTTTTCAATAAGCAAAGAGCAAAACTGAAAGGACAATGGTAGCGCCTCATTGTCTGCACAATTCAGTCTCACAGTTGACTTTAACTTACATTGGATAGCAAGTGAGAAACTCTTAAATGTCCCTGTTAGACTGTTTATTTTCTCAGAAACATTGTTTAGAGAAAATCTGAAGTTAGTCTTATTGATAATAAACTGTGTAATTTATCAGTAACTCCACACATACTATAGCTACTAATATGTTTCTGAGGGCTCTCTCTTTAACTAGAGCTAGGCAGTTTTCTCCCTTTACTCCCACACAGTCTGCAGAGAAACAAACTCTTCCATGATCTTGGGCATTCAGCCTACAGAACTGTAGGAAATTATATTTCTCATATTCAATCACCAGACAATATGCTATTATCCACTCCTAGCAAATTAATATAGTAAAAGTTATGCATGAATATCTATAGCAGCATTCATCACATTAACCAAAATATAGAAATGACTGAAATCATATGTAAGCAAAATACATCACATCTATACAAGGCAACATTAGTCAACTGAAAAAAAAATAAATTCAGTCCTGGTGCCTTCAGCAAAGTGAATAAACAATGGGTAAATGAAAGAAGTCAAAGACAAAGAACACATCATAGGGGATTCCAATCCTATGAAACACCTGGAAACAGGCAAACACAGAGAAGAAACATGAGGATTAGAGTTTGACCATGGTTGAAGCTTGAGGGAGAATAGTAACCAGAAAACCATTCAGGTTGATTTCGGATGTGATTAAAATGTAGAAATGAACAATTGTGGTAATTATTCACATTTATGACATATAAGAAAACTAATGAAATAATATGCATAATTTAAAAGTTAAACTGCAAGGCATATGAACTATGTCTCAATAAATCTATAAAATTAAAAAGAGAATAAGATCAGCCCTAGATTCTTTTTTCTTGTTACCCTCTGTTTTACTTTGCCTGTCTGTTCTGTCTGCCTTGCTTCAGGAAAAGTCTCCTTCTGCATTTCAAACTGGTCTGGAGATCTTCAGTACCAAAGGCTGCCCTAAAGCCATGTTTTAGCCCCTCAAATGCTAAGATTACAGGTGTGAGCCACTACAGTCTAGGATCCTTAACACTTATGTGATCCATAAGTAGAAAACTGCTTCAGAAGAAAAAAAGTATAAGGAGAAAAGGAAAAAGGGTACACTCTAATGATTGGGAATTTAGTACAAAATTATAATAGACATCGCACTACAACTTTTATAAATTTTAAGTTATATTGTAAATTTTTCTCTACTTATTAATGAAATAACAAACCTAAGTTATAGGAAGAAAAGCAGAATATACTAGAAAAGAAACAAAAAATACATTATCTCCTGTGGGTATGATATTCTTATAATAAAGACAGAAACAACTGAAGGAAACCAAGGAATGTATATTAGATGTAAAAATAGGATAAAATATGACAGAAAAAAGATAAGAGATATCAGTCAAATTTTTACTGTGGTCAATGAAACGATGTATGAAAGAACTTGTCCATAAAATTAAAACACAAATCAAGAGTTTGTCTTTTCCAAACCATGGAAATAGACTAAGATAGTGAATTTGGAGTTATTTATGAAAGCATGGTATTGCTTTTATACGATCACCTTGTCCTTGAGGTTCAAGGCATTTCTCTAAAAGCACTTTAAAGCTGGGTTCCTGTGGATTGCTTGTGGTAGATGGGTTGTAGTCTATAGTCTCTAGCCCAAGAGGGATCACTGACAAAAGAGAAAAAACTAACTCAATAAAAAATTTAAAAACAGTCATAATTTGGCCACTGCTACAACACACTGCTGAGAATATACATCCCCAAAGGTTCCCTCTTCTGCTTCATCCCTGACTAAGACTATTCCGAAGTACCCTTCTTTAGGACAAAGAATGGTACTTTGCCTTTCCATTTGCTCATCTCTTTTGTAAACAAAGACTGTCTTTGGGGGGGTCACTGTTTATATTTAAAGACTGCTGTTGTCAGCTTTGTCTTGGCCACTGTCTAGAGCATTCTGGACTGGCATATGGCACATGGCTGAACTGTGAGAATGGTGTTCTCTTCAGTATTGAAGTTTTGCTTTAGTTGATCAGTGTTATTGATTTGACTACTACTGGTCACTTGTACTTAACCTTGTTGATAAAAATAGCCCCCCACGCACTTTTTTGGGTCATAAAAGCATCCCTCCATAAGTTATTAGATGGTAGCACATATGAAATAATGAAGACTATGAAGACATTTTATGCATCAAAATTTTATTTTTCTGATATTCTTATTAAAGGCTACATTTTCATGAGGGTCAATGAATATTAACTGTGGATATCATGCATTTATACAAATGAAATACAATACATGCTAAGCTTTTAAGAATGTTGTAAGGCATCTTTTCTATGGCATTTAGTTAAATTGCATCTGCCATCTCTTTTGCTTTGATATTGATTTCAATTAAAAGATGCCAAGGGGTGTTTATATAATAAGTTGCCCTATAAACAGCTTTCTCCTCAGACAATGAAATGAGAAACATTCATCTATAAACAGCCTAGACATTTCCATGAAGATGTTCTATTTAATGTTGTTGAGAACTTATGATTTCAGAAAAGAAAATGAAGAAAAATAAATCCAGCACCCCTGCAACTGGCACACTGCATCATATCAATCCAATGTCACTCATATTATAAGACCAAATCAAAGAGATTGTGATTGCCAGGGAGGTGTCTACAAACATCCTTATATCAAAATATTTCAACTTTAAATCCTTTAGTAAAGAATGACTTAGGCTGAACTCTGAGCAGGATGCAGTATATAGCTGCCTGTTGAAATGCCATTTCTAAAGCAAAGATACCGTGGAGGCGTGATATAAGTGATTTCTACTTGGTTAGTACTAAATAAAACTCAGAATTGGGTGGATTGCTTAAGCTCAATATTTGATGAGGAAATTTATAGAACTCTACACCCAGAGAATTTTGTAATTAAACAAACATCACTCTAGAAAAACAAAGTTCTTAGCAACAAGGGCAGAAGAGAAAAAATAGTTTGTTACGAACAGGTTGCATTCATCTGTGCAAGTTAGCTAAATCAGTGAACCAAAGAATGTCTTAGCTTCTATTTCACTGAAAATATGTGAAAAATTGTCTTGTTTTCTCTTTGTGTGGTTCAACAAACCGAAGGAAGTCTGTGTCATACTTTTGAGACACCATGATGACACAAAGTTTTAAAATAGATGTCAGAAACATGCTAAGACCTTATTTGTTTTTCAATAACTGGGAATCTTTCTAGCATGATGAAGATATGAATCTTTCTATATATATGTCTTTTGAGACAGGATTTCTTTGTAGTTTTGAAGCATGTAGACCTGGCTTGCCTGGAGCTCACAGAGATCTGCCTGCCTCTGCCTCCCAAGTGTTGGGTTTAAAGGCATGCATCACCACTGCCCAGCTATGAACTCTATTTTTACAAAGGAAAATAAACCATGTTTTACAAAGTAAAAAGTTCCAAAGATGTCTTCTTTCTGGAGCAAGAATAGGTGGGTAGATGTGTATTTATAAACGGTGGGGGACATTCTGATGAAAATTCTAACTGTGAATAATTAAATAATCATAAAAGCTGAATGTTCTTTACACAAAGAGAGCTTAATAAATACATTCATCATGCTTATTAACTTAATGTTCAGAACAGAATAGAAGGAATAAGTGAACATACTGAATGAGCCCCTAGCCAGTTGATAAGAATATATCTGCATAATGCCAATCCACAGACACATTAAAGAGATTGTGACAATGTTTACTATGAATCTCCTTCCTGCAGATGAAATCCTTCACCAAAGCTCTAAGGAGATACATTGCTTAGAGGTGAACAAGCACTTTGTGATTGAATAACATTTCATGTCATTCAGTGGGTCTTCTTCCTCTACTGGTTAACTGATTTGCACCTAATTTCAGAATGACTTAATTTCAGAGACAGTTAAAAAAAATACTCTAAATTGTATCCATGATACTTAACAAAAGAATTTTGATTGCTTCTTTTAACAGTAAACCATGAATCAATCTATAAAAACTGAAACCAACACCAGTGTTATGTGTATATGAGTTAGCATAAATACACAGTCATGCTGTGCTAGTAGATAGGTCGTGAATGCAGTGACAGTCCAGGAGCAAAGAGCTCACCTACACCTGAACTTCAGTCCCTAGTATTCCTCTCCAGTGAGCAACATAAGAGGCTTCCAAAAATGGTAAGAAGAATATGAGTGATGAGTCTGGAGTATCTTAGCTTATCACAAAGGAAGGAAGCCCTTAAACTAAAGCCATGTGGCAGAATGATAAAGATCTAGGCTATCCTGGGCTATATAGAGAATACCAGGCCAGGCTGGGTTAAGTAGTTAGATCATATTTCAAAAAGAATTTTAATCAAAAGAAAATAAACAAATAAATAATAGGACCTAAGACAGAGAACTCCCAAAGTTACACTTGGCACTTGAGACACAAGATGAATAACATAGTAAAAAGGAGGAGAAGAAAAGATGGACAAAGAGAAAGAGATTAATTTTTCAAGCCAAGACCAAAAAACCTAAGTAACATGATATGATGTTATAAACCAAGACCATATTGATACAAATAAATTATCAAATAATAAATAATGAGGTACTGCTCTCATTCAAGAAAATGGCAAATAAATTAATACCTCAAACAAGTATGATTCATACTTTTCAAGTACATGCTGACTGGCTCTCCAACTTTTCAACATGAGAAAGTATAAATAACACCTTTGTAATGTGTAAAGACATCAAATCTATCTCATCTAGGCCCAATCAATAAGTCATTTTACAACATGGTCTCAACATAAACTGTGAGGTATGTCCTTATATGAGACCACCAAAATTATATCCTAAAAATGGTAAGGCTAAGGTGTACTTCAGTGTTAGAAAATGTACTTAGAATGCTTAAGGCAGGCCCTGGCTCTAACCCCAACACAGTAAAAACTTCCCTGTATGCAACTCTACCATATATTTTTGGATTTCTTATTCTTGTTGTTGAGATATTGTACTTTGAGAAAATCAAACAAGTCCCTAGGAAAAATTTGTATGAAGAAGTCACATGTGTAGTATGTCTTCTTTCTTAGTCAATGCACTCAAAAAGTTCTACCTAGAGTCAAGAGGAAGAGATTGACTTTCCTTTAATGAAAAACAAAGTTCAAGATCACATTGTGAGAAGTAAGTGTGGGTAGGAAATATTGCTGCATGTATTTTTGTAAAATACAGTTTCCATGGGTATAAACCAAAAGAGATGGTGGAATTGAAGAAAGATTGATTATTTGTTTTAAATGGAAATGATCTAAGCAATTCAAGATTTTGTTAAAATTAGAAAATGTCAGCATACATGAGATAAAATGAGTCAGAAATAAAAGGTCCTTGCAAACACTGGGGGGCTGTGACCCATCTTTGGAATAGAAAACCTGGCCTGTGACAGAGAATGGGAACTATGGGATATTGATTCAGAATGACATGAGATACAGAGGATGCAACTACTTTACATCTTTTGCATTCTTCATGATTTACAGTTCAAAAAAAGTCAGATACAAGTATGAGGGAAGAGAACCTGGCAGAGTTGGCAGAGTAAAGCATCTGAAGGAGACGTGTTTAGATGTGTTCGTTGTTAGACTTCTGCAGGTAAAGCAGACATTTGGGTATTCACCGCAAAGTCCATTCAGCTCTAAGAATTTCTTCGGAAGAACGGTACTACTTGGATGCCAATGTGAAAGTGTGAAGAGTTTGCTCTTGGATAAGGACTTTTCTAAACAGACTAAATTAAAAACCAGAAGGGAGAGGACTGTTAAAAGCATTGCCAAGAATCTCATTGAAATACTGGCCTATGACATCAAATAAGTCAGCTAAGGAAAACTAATGAATTGAAAGAAAGCCAAGAGCTCAAATAAATCAAAGTGGTGGAGGGTGATGAATAGCCATAGTGGGATTAGTTGAACAAACAAAGTGGAAGGAGAGGCGGTTCTAATCAAAGCATGAGATGCTCTGGCAATTTCAGAGATAAAGTAGCTGTAAGGTCCAAAGTGACATTGAAGGTGGGTACATGGATATAGAAACTACAGGAAATAACTTTCTACAAACACAGATGTTAAAAAACACAAAGAATAGGAATTTTAGTAGTCACAATGTGATATCAGTCACAGAATGGTGACAAACTTTACGTTTAAGGTCTTTGTTAGCTGTTTGAAGAATTAACTGATGTATGGCTAAGAATCAAGGAAATAATAAAAGTTGAAAGACATGGACTTCAAGGAACAAAAAATGGTTGAAAGTTAAAATTATTGATATTTAAAATTTGAAAGTAAAAATCCCAGTCTTGAGTTTCTTTGTGAGATACTGTGATAAAGATGTCACATTTTCTGATCTCAAAATATATTAAAAGATAACCTAATTAAAATAGATAGAAGCTGGAGACGTTGCTCAGTGACTAAAAGTGCTGCTCTTCTTGCAGAGGACCTGGGTTAGTGTTTCACTACCCACATTGATGGCTTGCAGCCACTTGTAACTCTGTCTTCTAGAATCTCCAGGCACTTGTATACATCTTGTGCACATATAGGCAAGTAGGTGCAACAAATACACATTAGATAGATAGATAGATAGATAGATAGATAGATAGATAGATAGATAGATAGATAGATAGATAGATAGATGATAGATATACAGATAGATAGATAGAGCTAAGGAAAACTAATGAATTCAAAGATGAATTGTATACATACAAACATACATACATATATTCATAGATAGGCATATAGATAAATAGATACATAGATAAATTTAAGGCGCAAATGTGCTCATCAGTCAATGGAAAAGGATAAAAAGTCTATAGATAAACCCATATATATATTTTTTTTACTTTCTGCATCTGGATACCTGACCTTTGCATCCCTTTAAGGAAGGTGCTTTCCTACCCATCTATCTTATGCCCCAGGGGTAAAAAATATTTCTTATTTTGCTGATTCAGGGTTTTTAATTGTTTTTATTGAGCTATATGTTTTTCTCCACTCCCCTCCCTTCTTATCCTCTTCCCTTCTCCCCTCTTCAGTGATTCCCATGCTCCCAGTTTACTCAGAACTTCTCATCCTTTTCTTCTTCCCATGTAGACAAGATCCATGAATGTCTCCCTTACTTAGTTTAATTTATGCTTAAATATTCAATAGTTCTTAGTGTTTTAAATAGATATTCCCTTAATCCCCTGTTGATATATAAAAAGACTGACAAATTTATGTATTAAGTTTTATGTCCTGTAACTTTACTTGGGTTTATTCATCAATTCTCATATCATTGGATTTTAGTAGAGTTTGGGGAATTTCCAAATCATGGCATCATAAAACAGAAACAATTTCACATATTCCTTTCCTCATCTAGAAGACTGCATGAATGACATCTAGCCCATTTCAAGGTCCTTCCTCTTAAACCTTGCTTTTCCTTTCTTAATTTCTTTTGGTTTCCATTTTGCAAATTCCCATTAGACTGGCTCCTGAAGTTCTGTAGGTAATAGTTCACAGGAAAAGTAACTTTTGGAAGTGGGATAGTTTTGATACAGGGTTTCTCTGTATAACAGTCCTGGCTATCCTGAAACTTGCTGTGTAGACCAAGCTGACCTCGAACTCACTGAGAAACGCCTACCTCTTTATCTCAAATTCTTGGATTAAAGGCAAGTGCCACCACTGACTGGCATGAAAAATAACTTTAAGCAAGCTAAATACCTGATGTTAAGACTTAATAATTTAACAGTTGTCTACAGTGGGATTACCATTGCCAAACTGTATATGAGATATGAATTTTACCCCTATCAATTTCTAAACATTCTATGTTTCTCTAATGAAAGATGTGATACTGCACTATGCATAAATTGTATTTTAATGCTGTTTCAATATCAGCATTTTAATTTTGGGTTTGCATTTTTTAGTATTGGCAAAACTTAACCACTGTCAATTAAAATCAGACCTTGTTGTATATGTAACAGCATCATTTGCCCTCTACCCCTTCTTGCCCTTTGTTCTTTATTCTCCCTGTCAGTGCCAACTTCATACATTTTGTAGCATGGCAATAAAATATAACTTTAAAAAAGACTTAATAATTAATGTTAGGTTTATACCCTTTTTCTTAAAGACTGACCTGAAAATGACCATGAGATGAAATGAAAAATGAAATGAGAAACTTAATAGAACAAGAATGTGGAGCCTAATGTTCTATGCTGTATGTATCCTAGTTGAAGCTGTTTCAGATTACATCTGCTTCCTCATCCTTTGCATGAGGAGCTAAAAGATTAATATCTAATCTATCAACATGCACGATCTTTCTAGTGTATCATTAATGTTATATAGATAAATTCTTTGAACTGAGACATTTTTTCATGGAGGATACAGGGAAGCTCTTAAGACTCAGGAAGGAGGTGAAACGTGCAGGATCCAAGAAGTTCAAAAAGCTACAAGCTCCTCCCTGAAGTCACTTAAGTAGTCAACAATTCCTGGAGAAAAGTAGAGCTTTTGGTGGAGCTCTATGACATCACCCATGCTCCTGTGAATATCCCCTTACCAAGTGCCTTTAAATCACCTTAGTAAACTCAAAGATACAGCAAGATAGACTTCAGTAGAATCTTTTATTTGGTCTATCACTGGTACCCTGTCTGGTGGGAACTAACATCTGTTCATTTCTCCTTGAAAAAGCCACAGGATTAATAAATTCATTGATTAATCTGACAAACTCACATTGATTCTCTTGACCATTAAAAGATGTCATCAAGCGAAATTAATACCTTCTGGGCTTTTTAGCTCATAGTTGGTGAAGATCTATTTGAGCATGGATATACTATGTAAATAAATCACATGTTATTATATATTATGTGAGCTGGTGATAATGTATTTGAAAGAAGAAGTATTGGCACTTTAAAGGTAGAAAAGTTTTACAATTATGGATTACAGTACAGAGTCAGTTGATTAGGAGAGAGATCATTGCAAAATTGACATCTGAAAAAAAATTCAACGTAATTCCTAGTTAGCTTGGCTATGGAAAACCAGGGCTTAAAGATGAAAAAATGGCATTATCTTTCACCTTTCACTTTACATTTCATGCAAATGCTAAAGTGTTCTGTGAAAGATGGCTGTTTTAAGCAAAAGGGCTCCCAGTATAATGCTGGTCTGTCCCTCACATCTTTCTACACAGAGTTCATCAAATGGGATGATATGGAATGAAGTTCTGCTGGAAATTTTGTCTAAATTTGGTATCACCAAAACACCCAGCTTGCTGTACAGGACATGCACTTCTCCTTTAACCCAGATTGCAATGTGCATCATGATAACCAATGTGAGAAAAAAGGAAAAGTCTAAGGAATCTTAAAGTCTCGGTACAGCAAAGTCCTGAAAACCAATTAAGTATAGAAAGTTGAAAAGATGGTGCAGGTTAGAAATGTAGAAGCTACTCCTCTCTGAATATAGCATTCCTCCTGCTGAGTTGTTGCTCCAGCTTTGAACAATGTCGCAAGAGACTAAACTTGTGTTTCCCAGCCATCCAGACTCAAATAATCACACAAAAACTGTATTAATTGCAACACTGTTTGGTCAATGAGTCAAGAATATTATTAGATAGCTCTTATATCCTAAATTGACCCATTTCTATCAATCTGTGTATTTCCCAAAGTTGTGGCTTACTGGTAAGGTTTTAGTGTGTTTCTACTTTGTAGTTACATGGCATCTGCTTGGCTTCGCCTTCTCTCTCTATATCTCTGTTTGGATTTTCTGCCTGACTTTACTCTGCTAAGCTATTGGCCAAAACTGCTTTATTCATCAACCAATAAAAGCAACACATATATAGAAGGGCATCCCACATCAGTAGAAGTAACTCCTCTCTGAATATAGTATTTCTCTTGCTAAGAGTTACTCTAGCTTTAAACAATGGATGTGAGTCTCACAGACTCAGTTGGTAAGGGATCCAGGAACAATTCATCACATACAGAAAAAGATGAAAGAATGCTTGACATTGAAGCCATATTCGCTTTGTAATCTAATCTTAGACATCTTTTCCCATTAATTCTGTTCTTAGTTCTGTTACTAGAAGCACATCAGTAAGTGCAGACCATCTTTGAGGGAGGAAAATATTGTTAGTGACTTATTGCCTTTTTAAACATTTTTTGTATAATGTATTTCAATATTATTTGTTCTCTTCCAACTTCTCCCAGGTCCTCATCTCATTACCTCCCTATATCCCTACATTCCTACCTCTGTATCTGTATCCATATATATATATATATATATATATATATATATATATATATATATATATATATATATACTCCTATATCCCTAACAATACAACTTCTGTCTCTTTCTCTCAAAAAAAATAAAAAGATAGATAGATAGATGATAGATGAGATAGATAGATGAGAGATAGGTAGATGATAAATGATTAAAACAGAGGCAAAAAGACAAAAAAATACCAAACCAAACAGGTACTCAAAATATGGATTCTCTTTTGTGTTTTTTCACTACTCCTGAGCATTCAGCCTGCCCTGGAATGTTTTGGGATACCCAGTATCACTATTGGAGAAAACTGATTTGGGGGAGGGAATTGTATAGGGACGTACATAACAAGAGGCTGGGATGATTGGATCTTCCATTCTTTTACCCCTTCTACCCAATTCTTTTTCTTCCTCTCCCTTCAGAAATTCAGAAATAAAACCCCTGACCCAAACATGGATAGGTGTATGAGTGAGGTGTGCTGGTGATCTTGAACAGAACTTCCTCTCCTAGAACCACCTGGGGCTCTTAACTATAACACATTAACTGTGTCCAGCATCCTTGGTACTAGGAAACTGCACAGTGGACCCTGTCTGAGCCTCATCATCAGTTGCCATTGAACATTCCTTCTTCAAGACTACTTTAAAGCTGCAATTCCACATACATCAATAGAGCATCAATAGGTTAAGGATTTAAACAGTTCCTTCTGCATAATCAGCAAAGAACTCTCTGTTTTCACAGGCTGTTAAGAACAATGACCTACTTTAAAACATGTCTCAGAAAATGGAGGTATATTTTTGTAGTGTTTAACTTGTATAGTGCAATACAAAGAGTCCATTTCAAGTTACCCTTCTACAATGGATCTCTTGTGACTAAATTTCAATGTAAATTAGTATATGTTTGATATTTTTCTAGCAGCTGACTCCTATTGGGTTCTCATGATGTCATTAGCACCTTGGCATCCTAAGCCCAGATGCAGTGGCATAGACATTAACATGACAAAGAACAACATATAGCATAGGCATCAGAACAATTTATTTGTCTTCATGTTCTAGCAGGTACCATTTTGGTCACTGTTATCTTGTCTGGTTAGGGCCAGTGTGTTGAGGGAGAGAGAGCCTACTTTTGGTCCCAGCCACCCTGCTAGTGTACAGCCGAAATAATCACGCAGAAATTGTATTAATTAAATATCTGCCTGGCCCATTATATCTAGCCTCTTCTTGGCCAACTCTCACATCCTGATCTAACCCATTTCTACCAATCTGTGTAACACCACGAGGTCATGGCTTACCGGGAAAGACTTTAACCAGCGTCAGTCTCAGGCAAGAGCTTCATGGCATCTGCCACACTGCCCTTCTGCCAACATTCTCTTCAGTCTCCTCCACTTATCTAAGTTCTGCCCTATCAAAATGCCAAGGCAGTTTCTTTATTCAACCAATGAAAGCAACACATAGTCAGAAGGACCTCCTACACCACCAGTGTTGGGATTTTGTAAATGTATGTTGTGAATAACACATTTGTAACAGAAAACTCACTAGAGATAATTAAATTTACTAAGTTTTGGGGTTTCTATACTATTTTTAAAAAATGATGTGTACATGTTTCTGTGTCTGTGTGTGCAGTCCTGCATGTGAGTACAGGTGTCTGAGAAGGCCAGAAAAATACGTAGGGGGTGGATATGGAGTGGTTGAGAGCTGTCCAACATGGATTCTGGGAACCTAGTTCAGGTCCTCTGCAAAACAATACTGTCTTTACTGCTAAGCAAGGCTGGCACACAGAAAGTTTCTGAAGTAAAAGTTTCATAGTCTCCTTAAGGCCACTGAAGCAAGAAGCATGCATTCACATACATCCAAAGATTGTTATACAGACACCTTTGTGATAAATTTCAAAACATTTTAGAAAATGGCTGCTTTTGTGATAGAAAAACTTCTAGAATATTCATCCACTGATGAGTGGGTTGTCAGTTAACTCTAATTATCATAGTATCAGATAATCTTGTGATGTATGAAGTACATTAACGACTGAAAAAGTTTGAATGATGAATGGCATAGGATGTTTAAAAATCCTGGTGAAGGCCATAATTGCAATAGTCTCTGTGCTGATTTTAACTTTCTAATGTCCTTGGACCCTTGGCTAGTAGGAGAAAAGACATAGAATAACGAGATACAAGACACAGCGTATGTAGCCAGAATAAGTGAAAGATCAACTTCTCTAGGAAAAAAAACAACAAAGCAAGACAGATGCTATTTATTTCACATCTTCCTTAACTTCTAATGTGGCATAATTTCACTCAGATGTTAAGTAAGAATATAAAAAATGTGGTTATAATTGGCTAGTACTTATATCTTGTGAATATTTTCCATCAAATACTCAATTGGTGCCCTAATTGTTTTCCCATTGCCTGCTAAAATTGCACCCTACCTCTAAGAAACACATATATTTTATACAGCACAGGCATTGTTCTAAATTTTCCCTGGATTCAGGTTGTTCATATCTATATACATTTTTCAGGTTGGAAATCTAAAAGAATTGTATCAATTAACACCTTTACTTGCAAAATAATGTAAAATTTAATGGCTTAAAAACAATCATTTAATTCTTCTCCACAGTTACTAAGTTATTAGCCAATTCTTATTGTTTAATATATATCTGGGTCAACACAACTAATTTTGCCCATGCATGTGAGGTCTGTGGAAGCTTATAGGGTTGCTTTATTCATGGACTGAAATGTGGCTGTCTATTCCCTGAGGTCACAGGCCAGTTTTTTTTCATCGGACAGCAACTGGGTGACAAGAGAAAATGAAGAATTATCCTAAATCTTTTGAAGTTCAGCCTTGGAGCTGCTTCATTGGAATATCACTCAGTTCTATATCACTGCAATGAAACACTGAAGAAAACCAACCTGAAGAGAGAAATGTTCATTTTGATGTATGGTTTTAATTGGTTCAATTGTTTCTGTCTCTGTGGTGAGGCAGAGCATCAGCACAGAGCAGTATGGTGGGACAACATGGCTCACTTGTGGCAAACAGCAGGGAAAGGGGCCAGGAGTAAGCGATCACCTTAAAAGTACATGCCCTCCTGGCCTATGTAGACCCAATCCTAACATCTGTCATTTCTCAGCAATACGACCAGCTGGGACCAAGACTTCATTCCAAACATGAGCCCTTAGAGAACATTCTAGACACATACTATAACAATCAGTTTTGTATTATTCTATTAATAAAATAAATGACAAAAATAGCCACTTTTGAAGCTAATTATATTCTACTCTTAAAGGGAAGAGTTACAATATCACATTGCAGAGAGTAAGGATACAGAAGTTATAATGAACTGGGGAATAGTTACATCATTATATGCAAATGTGTTTGTGTGTGTATACATCATTTATTCTGAAAATATATTTTAATATACAGAAATTTTAATTAAACTAAGCATAGGTGAATATTTAATTTTTCTTACATAAATGATTCTTGCCATGTAGTTCTCAGAAAATTGTTTCCTGAACCTCAGATTCCATCTCTTCAAATATTCTCTGTTAAATTATCATAGCTCACCTGTTGTCATATCAAATGAAGTGATTTCTCCTTTTTATGTGGGTTCTAGAATTTAAGGTGATGTAGGATATCCTTCTGCATGCTTGAATATGTGTTGCTTTTATTGGTTGATTAATAAAGCTGCTTTGGCTATGACAGGACAGAATATAGCTAGGCAGGAAAGTCAAACTGAATACAGGAATAAAGAAGGTGGAGTTGAGAGAGACACCAGCAGCTGCCCAAGATGCAAGATGTGCTAGAGAACTGGTAACACCACGAAGTCACATAGAGATGCACAGATTATTAGAGATGGGTTAATTTATATGTAAGAGCTAGCCAGTAATAATCTTAACCATCAGCCAGACAATTATAGTTATTTTGTATATAGTCTGAATGATTATTTTATAAGCAGTGACAGGACCAGGAGGGACACAGAAAATCCTCTGGCTACAGTAAGATTCTTGAGAACAAGAGTCTGCCTGCTGGCCACATCTAAATCTTTAGTTCTAGAGATTCACCTGTAACATGGCAGGTACCCAAGAGGTCATGTGTAACAGGACCTCTGTGAGACCCCTGTGAGAGGATCATTATATACCTAGAGGGGTCATAATCCACATTTGAAAACCACTGATTTACAAGGTTTTGTCTTATAGAATGGTTCCTTTGGTTGGGACAAACCAGCACACCATGTTGGGAATATATGGTGGAGCAAATCCTCACCTCATGTAGAGAAATGTAGAAGACCTGTTACCTGAATCATGTGATGTTTGCTGTCTGGGGTTTCTTCTTCTGGCTGGATGTCACCAGCACATAAACTATTAATTAGAAGCAGATAACCCACAGATGCTCAGCAAGGCTTTGGGTGACACTCTGTTGGTCTCTTAGCATGTCCATTTCCCCACATCACACCTAGTCACTAGGTCTTTTGTTCCACATAGTTGCTCAGATTGGGATCCTCTCTGTCCTCTCTAGCAGGCTGAGTTGTGTCTGCTCCTAAAACTCACCTGACCAAATTTTAGCTCCTAGTATCTCTAGAGACAAGACTTTCAATGGATAGATTTGTTGGGTTTTTTTTTTCTGTAAATCAGTTAAAGGATACCCAGATAAAATCTTGATCATTTTACTTATGCAACAGGAAATTATTGGCCAGACTTATGCATAGGAAAACTAGTTATGTGCAGGCCAAATGGAATTTTCATTTCAGACACCTAATACATGAAACTACAAGAAAAAATAAATTTCTATTGGCTTCACCTATGCAGTCTATGTATTTTATTACAGCACCCCAGAAAATCATAACCTCCCTAAGATCCACATACAAAGTATGAATGAAGACCGGGAGGTGCTTTCCAAACTGTTCTTTGTTGCAAATTTTTCAAGCTACTGGTACAGACAACACTTGGGTAACAATTAGCAGAAATCTCTATAAATTAACATAAATAAAATCTAAGTTCGCAGCATCATGTATTTAGAAATCACATATAATCTTCCTGCATGACATGAGCTGTCCAAGATATCTAAACTGGCTGGATAGACAGATACAAACACATAATTTATTAGCCTGGGGTGTAGATGTGGCCATTGTGGTATAAGGAAAACAATAGATAGAAAACCTGTCGGCACTGCCGAAAGTAATATTTGAGTTACTTACTTGAATCTTGATTTTCTCTATCCTGTAAGAGGACATTTTTGATTTATGTGTTTAATGAAACCTGTACTGAAGCAGAAGAGTAGCATGAATTTAAAAAATCTGCTTCATAAGATAAAATTGAAGAACCTTGAGTCCTATATTTATTAGAAAATGATAGATAATCCTAATAGATAACATAATGGTACTATAATAAATTAGAGTTCTTCAGAAAAGCACAAATCAGATAAAATGTCTCCCAGAAGATTAGCCAGTGATCTAATGGGAAGTTTTGAATCAAAATGTACAATAGGGTAGGAGACATAAATTATGGAAAAGTATGCATTTTCCAAGCTTGATTTACAACAAGTTTACATATTTTGAATAAAATAATGAAGTATTAATAGCTATGAGATTAAATATAAATAATAGTGAGGTGTCACAATAAAACTAAATAACAACAACCTGGAGAAAACAAACTATTATCATTCATAGATGTTCCTGGGAACAGACTCAGAAATGGAGATCTGCATGGAGAAATTTTATTAACTAGAACTCCATAATAACAGCTGTGAAGGAGAGAACAGGGATGGGCAGAAAGCAAAATCAAAGTGAGGTCAGGTTGCAACAAAGCCCTCAGCTGATCGTGTGGTTAGATATGGACTAAAAATTGTCTTTTAGGGTTATTAACAGAAAGATGTTGTGACAGTCATTAGAAACCAAATTCGGGAGAAGGCACATATCAACTTAGAAGATGCTGCCTTCAGTCTAGGAAGTACTTAGCTTCAACCTGCAACAGACCATTTGTAGCAGTAGGAAGGAGAGCTTTGGTTCCAGGGAAACCGTAGGCAGTAAACACATCACTCAGTGCAACCATCCCTTGCCCTGTAAATTGCTAATTGTGTTCTAAGTATGTTGGGCCTCTCTGTGAATACCTCACCAGTTTCAGATTTGTCTCTTTTCCTAGAGTAAATTATAAAAGACAGCGGTGTAAAGCTGCATGGATACTGTTTTGCTGGTTGCGATACTTATGTATTTCTATTTTATGTGTATGGATCTCTTCTGTGGCATGTGTACAAGTATACCACATGTGTGCCTGTTACCCTCAGAGAGCAAAAGAAGGCATCCAATCCCTTGGAACTAAAGTTATAGGTGGCTGTAACCCACCATGTGAGTGCTTAGAACGAAACCAGCATGTTCTACAAGAGTAGCATGTGCTCTTAACCTCTGAGTTGTCTCACCAGCCCCAATATAATTTGTTTTTAATTACTCTAGCCTTTACATATTTTTAACAATAGGAGGTAAGGCATATTTATATATATCCATACTTTTATGCATTTATTCATTTATTGTGTGCAAGAAATATACACGGCACACATATGTCGATTAGAGAGAAACCTATGGAGTCAATTCTCTCTTTTACTACATGGATTCCATGGGCCAAATACAGGTAGTCATTCTTGGCATCAAGTGACTTTATCTTCTAAGCTATCTCACCATCCTGGTGAAGTATATTTTTATAAAATTGAGAACAGTTCAGAAAAGATTGGGATGCTTGAGCTCACTGCAGAAATTAGTTTTTGAAAAACAAAGATGACAAGTGAAGATATTTACTTTCCTAAGCTCCAGAGAAAATTCCTTTACAAAATAGGAGGGAGAATAATATGTGTGCATAGGAGAAAGATATTTTGGTTTAAGTAGAAAGAGGAATACATCGTACCCTAAGAACTTCTGTTGTTTTTATTACCTCAGTTCCTTTAACTTTTCCTAACTGTCTTATTTTAACAGTGACAACAGAGTTGAATAAACAGGTGGGGGAAAGTTGGATTGAGATGAGAAAGAAAATATCAGCACATACTAAAAGTATTTTTTCTTTTAACATTAGACTCTTTGGTTAGTCAGCTTTCCATTACTGCAGCAAACATCTGAGATAAGCAACTTTAAGAAAATTTACTTTGGCTTATCACTTAGAGCAGTGGTTCTCAACCTTTCTAAACCCTGTAACTCTTCAACACAGTTCCTTATATTGTGACCCCCAACCATAATGTTATTTTTGTTGCTACTTCAAAGCTATAATTTTGCTACTGTTATGAACTTTAGTGTAAATATCTATGTTTTCTGATGATTTCAGGAGACCCCTGTGAGAGGATCATTATATACCTAGAGGGGTCATAATCCACATTTGAAAACCACTGATTTACAAGGGTTTGTCTTATAGAATGGTTCCTTTGGTTGGGACAAACCAGCACACCATGTTGGGAATATATGGTGGAGCAAATCCTCACCTCATGTAGAGAAATGTAGAAGACCTGTTACCGCTCTTGTCAGCATGAACTCGGGAGTGAGGGGCCTAAAAGTGAGTCAAACTAAAGTCTCATGCAATAGCCAACGTGGCATCTCCTTGTTCTGCCTTCTTTCTCCCGGCCTTCAGTTTGGTTTTCCTGCTTACCTACATTCTGCCCTGCCATCAGCCAAAACAGTGTCTTTATTAACCAATGGTAATAAAACACCTTCATAGCATACAGAGGGGGAGTCCCACACAAATCATCTTTAAAGTTTCCACCAACTCCCAGCAAAGCAAAACCAGGTACCACATGATTAAGCATGTGAACCTCTGCAGACATTCCCAATAGAAACTGTAGGATTTGTGCTTAAAGAATAAATCAGTAAAATTCAAAGAAGGTAAAGATTAGAGATAACAGTGACATTACTGAGAGACATGTGGTGATACTAACTAAGCCTTACCAGGGGTTTTATATACTTGTTTTCATCCATTCTCCAGATAAGGAATGCTGGAGCTCAGTGATGTGAAACAACTTTCTATTTTTAATCCCCATAATATTTTTATTGATTATTTGGGTATTCCACATCATGAATCCTTAGCACATTCACTTCCTTGCCTTTCCAGGTCTGCTCCCTTACCCTCGGGATGCCCTCCCCACCAAAAAAAAAGAAAGAAAGAAAATCAAAAACAAATAAACTAGTCCAATCTGTGTTGCCCATATACTCACTGCTGCATGTTCAGTAGTGATATTTCATTTGTATTTTAATAAATAAAGCCTGCTGATGTTCAGAGAGTAAAACAGCCACACTCATCAGCCTTACAGATGAGGCAGTGATGACACACATCTTTAATCCCAGTAGCCACACTAGTTTGCCATAGAAGCCAGGCAGTAGTGGTGCATGCCTTTAATTCCAGCACTAGTGAGAAATATAAGATGGAAGGAGAGAACTCTCACACATAGACTCATTCTGAGATTTTTGGGGGCAGGGTCACTCTTTTGGACTGAGGTCAAGTTAAGAGCCAGTGGTTGACTGTTTTGCTTTTCTGACCTTCAGGTTGAACCCCAATTTCTGTCTCTGGATGATGTGGGATTCCTCTCTTTAGGCTTTGAGTACCATTGATTAATAAAGAAACTGCCTTGAGCCTATAGCAGAGCAAGGGCAGAAAAGAGGTAGGTAGGGAAAACTAAACTGAATGTTGGCAGAAAGAGGGCTGAGTCAGGGAGAAGCCATGGAGTTACAGCCAGAGATAGACATGTCAAAACTTTGCCGGTAAGCCACAGCTACTTGGTAATACACAGATTAATTGAGATGGGTTAACTTAATATATGAGTTAGCTAGAAATATGCTTAAGTTATTGGCCAAACAGTATTGCAAATAATATGGTTTCTGTGGGATTATTTGAAATAAGCGGCCTCCTAAAACAAATTAGTGTGCCAGTGAGGGACAAGAATTTCCACGTAAAGTCCAAGAAAGTTTAAAAAGGAAGGTTTCTAGACCCACAAAAAATGGGAGCCAAGCACGGCTTCTTTAAAAAAAGCAGTAGCTTCCTGGTTTGCCATCACAAACAGCTCTAACTCTTTCAGGGGGTCCACTATGGACCATTTAAATGGGTTCTGTGAGCAGAGTGCTACAATTTGCTTAATGGCAACATAGACCTGCTGTGTGCCCAAAAATAGGATAATATTCATGGCTCTCAGAGACAACAAACATGCTTCCACCATGTTGGACTCGGTGGAGCAAGCAGGCAGGATGGCATTGTCCCTAGCCACACCCACTTAGCATTAAAAAAGTGCTTCTTGTGGGAAAATAATTACAGATATGCAATAAAGATAGACTCAGATTTAAAAAAAAGACCCCTAAATGAGTCACAGTGTTGGATAAATGTATTTAGGCTTGGGAAAGAGAAGAAAATAAGTATAGAGAGTTATAAAAGGAAGTAAATGGTTTATAAAAAATATAAAACAAAGTCTTTAAAGAGGCAGAGTACAGACAGTCATAGATTAAAGTAGTAATGATAATAAAATAAATAATAAACTTGTAGAAAAAGTAATGGAGTAAGAAAAGTAAGTCACGTAAAGATGGAATATACACAGAGAGTAAGAAAAGTAAGCCAAGTAAAGATGGAATATACTGGATTATGTATGTTATTGTGTTTTCCTTGAATTTTTGACTATGAAGGAGCTAAGTACAAAGAGATATTTCGTTGTATGGGCTGCTAAGCTAAACCAATATATATGTTTTAGAAGTTTCTTGATTTCAAAATTTTGGTCTAAGGATTTGTTGCTTTGAAAGAGAGGTTCTTTTTTTGTTTCCACAGAGGAAGAGAAACTGTAAAATTCTTCCAGACTAATGTGGTTTGATGGACCAAGACCACCTGAAAGGTCTCCGTGAACATTCCCCAAACTTACTTTGGCCAACAAAAAGCAGGAAGCAATCTGGAGAGAACTATGCCCAAATTCCCAAATATTGCTTATAAATGTTTGTTTACATTTAAAGGATGATATGCTATAGAGATGGACACTTTGAATTAGTATATTATATAGTATATAGTATAGTATATTAGTCTATTGATACAAATTCAAGGTTAATTTTGTTATATGTATATTTATGCTCTTGATTAAGATATTTGTGCAGCTCGTTTAAAAATGTAATATATATATATATATAATTAAGACATATAGGTTAATAGAGAGTCATCTATAATAGTCAAGCTTATAGTCATGTTATTCAGGTTTTCCAGATGTACAGAGATGTATTTCAGATGAATAGATATTCTTCAGATCTTTCAAAGACTCCAGAATATGGAATTTTAAAGGTTTTAAGAGCTTAAGACTTTTCATGACAATGAGACACATCTGCTCCTGACAGCACCAAGCTACTTCAAGAGGATGATGGGCATTGAAGAGGCTCTTCATGGAGTTTGTTAGCCATATGGGAAAAAATTGCTCTTGACTGGACTGCTTGATGTTATGCTGTATGAACTGGACATGTAAGACCCAAAGAAATTACTGCTGAACTTGTCTAAATGTGAGACAGTCCTTCGGGGTTCCTGCTTCATGAAAGAGTCTGCCAGACATTCTGTAGGACACAGAAGAAAGCAACTGATGGACTTTGCCATTACAAGGCAAAACAGATCTTCTAATTTCTTGTTTCATGGAAAAGTCTGCTGGATACTATGGGCCTGTGGGCTGAAGATTGGATGCCTAAACATTACAGAAGAACCTTGGGTGACTTTCCAGGTAGTGAAATGTCTCTGTCAATTCTAGAGTTTTGGAAGTTGCCTACAATGCACTTCCTGTTAACTTATGTAATATTATATCCTTCTACAGTCTTTGATGAAGTTGAAGAATAGATATAGTTAGATAATAGAATAGGTTTCCTTAGTTATGATAAAAGATAAAATAGATATAAATATTTTAACTGTAATTATGGCTTAATACATGTTTTGTTATATGTAATTTTTCTGTGTTACAGTTAAAACCTTCCTCTTTATTTAAACAGAAAAGGGGAGGTGATGAAGGATTGCTCTCTGTATGCTGTGATTACAATTGATTAATAAAGAAACTGCTTTGAGCCTATAGCAGAGCAGGGTAGAACAGAGGTAGGCAGGAAGAACTAAACTGAATGCTGACAGAAAGAAGGGTGAGTCAGATAGAAGCCATGGAGCTGCTGCCAGACACAGACCTACTGAAACTTTGCTGGTAAGCCACAGTCACATGGCAATACAAAGATTAATGGAGACGAGTTAATTTAATATATGAGTTAGCCAGAAATATATTTAAGCTATTGGCGAAACAATATTGCAAATAATATGGTTTCTGTGTGATTATTTGGGGTCTGAACAGCTGGGAACAAACACACAGCCTCCTACAACATCTCGGGTTTTATTAATCATGTTACAATGTTCAAACACCCTTTGTCCAGTCCATTAAAGATAACTGAGACCTTTCCCACCTGCACTCTAGCCAGAAGCCCTCAACTGTGGAGAGCTATACTTCAGTATCCTTTTCACAATTTTTAAGAGTTCTCTTCAATGACTCTCTGGCTGAACTGTTACTTTGTTGGGGTGTAGTGGGATGGATTGTCAGAGAAGGCTTCTATGTCCCTCTTTCTCAACTGTGAGTCTGAAGTCATCAATACCATGACAAAAGTGGCTGCCTTGCTCCTTACAGTCAGTCAGTCGGGGCATGGATCTTAGACTTCTATGTCGTTTCTGGTGATAGCATTTTCCATGGACCTCAGCATGGTCTCTCGTGCCAATAATAGACCTGGAACATCAATAGAGCCCTCTGTCACTGTATAGGCCACAGACCCAATCATAACCATAGGAAATAGTAGAAGCCATGGACATTCTCATAGCCTTCAGTGGTATCTCTGGCCACAGACATCAATACAGACCTCAGATGCAGTAGGACCATATACCAAGACATGGTTCCCCTTGGAAGCACAGATTCAGGCTTGAACTTGTCCACAGCTGTCTACCCAGGCCACTCACATCAACTTGGCCCCAGCATAAGCCCAGCCCACGGACATTAACATGACTCAGATGGTGACCCAGACCAAGGACATTGGACTGGCCTTCAGTTGCAACCTTTGCCAAGGACCTCAACATGGTTCTGGGCTACTGTGGAACCACAGATATCCACGTGAACTGGCTTCATCACAGTCTGGGGAAGCAAATCATGGGTACCAAAGTGATCTTTAGGGTGAAGCACAGACCATACAGGTCTTTAGAGGAGATCCAAACCAGAAAATGGACTGTTTTTATCTTGGACATCCTGTGACTGAACATTCAGGTGTGATGTGTTCTAAGTGCAAGCTCCAGACTGCTGCATACCACCCTCTTGGCTCTACTTAACTAGAATGTGCTCCCTGTCCACAGCAGCCTTCGCTTGCACTGATCCTCTATTTCGGCCTCTAGTTCCCCCCACCTCTCTCCACCACACAATCCCTATTCCATTCTTCGATTTTTTTTCCCACATCTCTAGCTAATAACGACTTTCGTACTTTCAAACCTGCAGGCTAAGACATGGCAGCAGAGGGTGTAGATTTGTCAATCCCTGCATGTAGCCATGTTCCAACATCTTTCCTTCTGATTTCCTGAGTCTTTATAAGCATCTTCCCATAAAACTTGCCTTTGTTTTTCTTAGTTGTTCTGAGGCTGGAGTTATTGCGGGCCCTGCAGACTCTTTTTCTATCATCACATCACCCCTCTGAACCCCCGAGGTTCTGTCAGGTATCCAGAAGCCCTGCAGTGTGTGCAAAGGCTGGCTCTGTTTTTGTTGACCTCCACCAAAATGTGAAACAGTTTTCTTAAGGTTTCTATGCTTACCAATGAGTAAAACATAGGGCGTGATCCAAGATAAGTCTAAGTTTAATGCAGAAGTTCATGCACTACTTTCAGACACAAGAAGCTATTAGACATCTTAATTTAGGGAAATTCTATAAGTAGACCTATTTGAGGAAGGTAATTATGATAGATGCAGAGTCGAATAGGAAGAACAGAAACTCTGGGAAGCCAACCAGTTTCCAGGATGCTGCAGTTGGCAAACATTGATAAAGTAAGAAAACAATGTAGGACACAGACCAGACACCTACAGGTGTTCAGATAGGGATCGAGAGGATAAACCCAAGGTGCAGCTGCCTATTCCCTTTCTGCCTTGCCTAATTACTTCCATCCTTCATGCTTCTTCACCATGCTTCTCTTCCTTTGTTTTCCCACTATCTCTCTTGACTTCAGGAAACAGAGGAAGAACTTGATAGAGTAAGACGACATAATATAACCTGAAGACAAAGTCAGTCACTTTGTCTCATGAAAATCCAAAATAGACTTAGTATAGGCACCCTGATATTAGGAAGCATTAGGAGAGAGGAATCTGAGCCTCTAGGGGGTATGAGGTGACCAATTCAAAACCAGCATCCTCTTGGGCTTATGGTTTTCTCAAACCACATTCCTCTCTTGACTTTTTATATACTTTGTGTATGTAAGGAGAAGGAAAAGCTGAAGAGTATTTGAAGGAGAATGATCCACTATTAATTTTAAAACAATTGCCTTCTGTGCTGATGGCCTCAGCGTTCACTAAATGTTGGCAATAAGCAGAAACATTCCCTAAACAGGTGGAGTTTCCTCAATGAATGTCACAATAAGCATACATACAGCATTTTATGTACAGTTGGATCATTGAAACAAAGTGCAAAATAATGAAAATATGATTGCTCAGATGCCATTTGCCTGATGGTAAGTAATGCTTATTGGGGAACAGGAAATGCAAGGGAAGATCTGTGAATCACACTATATTACCATTGCAACTGGTATAACCACCAAAGAGGCAGAACTTAATAAAATGTGAATTTGTCTTTAGGGTAGAATATAATTTCATGTACTTTTTTGTCTTGGGGATCCTTTTATTCATTTTTCACAAACAGTCTCCTTGGGTTTTTTTATTTTGTTTTATTTTGTTTCTTTAAAAGTTGCCATATAGTATGTATTTATTTCTCCTTCTCTTTCTCTACCTCTCAATAAAGGAGGAAAATCCCTGAACAGATGTTGTGTAAAGATTGCCAAACTCATTTTGCTTTTGATGTTTTGTGCTCAAAGCTACTTTTGGAGAAAACATTGGTGGAATGAACTCCTTGTTGTATTCTCTACATTTAAGAATAGAAAGACAATTGGAAAAGGAATATAAAACTGCTATTAAAAATCACCCATGCCATTGAGCATTCAAAGATGAAAATAAGGGAAAAGCTGGCCAGGTCCCCATATGGAAACTCACAGGCTGCATGTCCAACTCTGCCCTTACTCTGGTAACTATGAAGAATGCTATTTTATTGAAAAAATAACTATAGCAGTGAGATGTTCACACAAGGGAGAAATTTAAAAGAAGCCCAAAGTGATAAACACTAAAGGTTAAAGCAAGCTGCGCATGCACGCGCGCGCACACACACACACACACACACGCACGCACACACACACACACTGGTTAAAACAAACAAAAGACAGCTAGCAAAATCCCCCCTTACCCCATCTGATAGTAGAATTCCATGGGTTCAGTTCTCATCTGAACATAAACATACAATTCTTCTTGAGTATCCTGTACAGTAAAGCAGGATCGTATAATAAAGTCTTAGAGAAAAATGATTCTCTTCTTAAAACATAGTATCCCCAGTCTGGCCACAGATAATCTGAGCTGGTGATGGGCAGGTAAAAGAGAGGCAAGAAGATGCAGGTTAGGATGCCTCCATGTTTATAGAAAAATGTCTGCCATACCCCTGTATGTATTGTAGAAAACTTGTAGCAACAGAAGGGGGTGCTGGCATCTGTGGGTCTCTGGGAAGCTGTTGAGAGAGAACAGAAGGTCTTTCAGAGGTGGAGACTTGTATAAATATGCACTCTTGGGTCCCTTGATCTGCCATACTACAGACTTGGAGTCTTTTACAGTAGAATTTCTTTTAGATTTCTGAGATGAGAATTCTAAGATTAAAGTGTTCCACAGGGAAGACTAGTTTCTTTTTGAGACCCCCTTCTCTTGGACTGCAGGCAGGCACTGTCTCCCTCTGTCTAGATGGCTCTCCCTTGCTTCCTCCCTCCCCACTTCCACATATCTGAGTCCTAATCTCTTCTCTTAAGAAAGCATCACTTTCATTGTATTGGAAGGGGCTGATGACATCTGACCCAAGCTCAAATCTTCATGATACTTGTGATTTTCTCTTTTTTCTTTTTTTTAAATTAGGTTAAAAATATTTATTCCAAGCATATTCCCTACTCCCCATATTAAAAAGAAAATGACACTGGAAACATTGAAAAGACTGGAAACTGGGTAGAGTCATTCCTAAATCCGTTATCAGATACAACACTAGGGGAAAGAAATTGAGAAAGTTAAAACTGGAAAGAACAAAACCCCAAAAGTCAAACTGATCCTTAACATTTCAGACTTTAATTAACCACATAAAACTGTATTACTTAATATATTTCTCCATGAACTTCTTGTGAAACTCAGATCGCAGTGTGTCTTTTACAAATCTTTTGTCTTTCTTATCATCTATTCCTTTTGCACAGTTCTTAAAAACAACGTCATTGTCCCACCTTCTTTTAACCTTGAAGTTGGCCTGAGGCTGGGATGGGCCAGTGAGATTAAAGAGAGGGTTTCCACTCAGAATATTTTCCATGCGAATTCTCTCTTCTGCATTTTGTTCTTGTTCCTTCCTGGCCTGCTCCTCAGCTCTTTCCTTCTTGATTTTTCCAGCTCTGCCAGAAGAGCCGCAGTGTCATCGTCGTCGCTCTCCTCTTCAAAATCCTCATCGTCTTCATCCGTGAGAGGATCATCGGCGTCAAGGTTGGCTGCAGGGATCTGGTCTAAGCGGGGCTTCTTGGATACTGAAGAGGAAGTTGTATGTTCTCGGGTTGGCCGGTCTCTATTTTTTTCCCTCACAGCAGCTCTTTCTCTCTTCCAATTCTCTCCTAAAGTCACTGTTGCGAACCTCTTCAGGAGCATCCTGTGTAGTTTGTCTGTATTTTATCTTTGTACGCAAGGGAAGGTCTCTGCTTGAATATTGCTTTGAGAGCTGGCTCAGATGCCCTTCTCCTCTTCCACCTCTGGCAGGTTTAAAAGTTGGTCTGGCTGCTGTTGTCATCCTTTATTCTCCTGGCGGGGACTGACACAGCACCCTCCGAGGCTCACCCATGAACCATTGCCGATACTTGTGATTTTCAAAGTACAGTTTGGTACTTCATAGACAGCTGGCTTCATGGTCTTTCTAGTTGTTACTATCCCTAAATTGACATGACATGAGAATAGGCACATAACAAAGAAATTGCACACTTTTTGAAGTCCCTGTCTCCAAATAAGGTCAAATCCAGAGACCAGACACATTGAAAGTCGCACCTTCAATGTGTGGATTTTCAGTGAGCGAAGGGTACAGGATTCAACCCCTCACTCAGCAGATGAGCCGACTCATCACTGAGCACTTGTTTACTGCCAAGAGCTAAGTTATGTGCTTGGAATACACAGAGTACTCTCTGGTCTTTGTTCTCTGGAAGCTTATAAAAAAGTATATATAGCATAAGCTACACTATAGACCTATATTTTAAAGCCTTCTGGCATCCTTCACAGAATAAGAGTATACAAACACTAAACAAACACAAATGATTGGACAACCAAGTCTTTTTATAAAACAAACCAAGAAATATAGTTTGTGACATTTGAGTTATGGTCTGAGATGTATGCAGAAAAATCACAGATGTAAAAATAAGGACCGAGTCAAATATAGTCTGTAACACATGCCACAGTCATAGACATTGCAATGAAATGCAGTCATGGGTCATGATGTCCTGAAGGAGCCATCAAAGTACAAGCCAAAGAACCAGAGATGAAAGTCACTGAGATGCTCCAGGAGCTGTCATACATTCCAGAGAATCAAAGAAAACTTTAAATTATGTATAAAATTCAATTTCAAAATTGAGTCTGTATGGAATTTCATGGATAAAATTTTATGCTAGCTTCAGAGTCCAAAAGGAGTAATCCAAATACCCAATAAGAATTCCTTTAAGATTATGTTTGTGACTCACCAGTAAAACAACAACTGAAACATGAGGACCAGAGTAAAAGGTCATAAAACAAGACAAACAAGGAAACAACAAAAGCTTTAGCAATAGCATAACTTTGAGCTTTGGTGCACTGAGACAGGAAGATCCCTGGCTCACTAACCAGATCATCTAACCGTCTGTCGCTGGTTACTGGGTTCAGAACCTATCTCAAAAGGTATCATGTAGAACAATCAAGGAGAAAACCTAATATTGACATTGGCCTATACACAGAGAGAGAGACAGAGACAGAGACTGATGGACAGACAGACAGAGACAAACAGAGACTGAGACAGAGAGAGGGGTGAGGAGATAAAGATAGAGAGAAATAAAGACACAGAATGACAGAGAAGTAAATATTCTTATCTTCTAAATCCTGATCATCTAAGAATTTGTTACCAAAAATATAATTTAGATAAGAATTAGAATCACACTAACACAACCACATGAGTATGTAAAGGGAGTTATATGTGCAGAAGATACATGTCTACCAGGGGCTTTCCTACATATAGAAATTACTCAGGATGGTTTGCAATCATTTATCTTAAAAGAGAAAGCTCAAGGTATTCTTTTTCTGGCACAGATAATAAAAAAGATACATTTTTCAGTAAAGAGAGTTAAATCACCATCATATGCAGTGTGCGTTATGTGCAGTCATCACCTAAGGACACAGCCACTTTTTTAGGAGGATCTATTGCAATGTAGTTTATTTTCCTAGTCAGCTCAATCACATAGTCCTTGAAATGGCATTCATGTAGCACAAATGGAACACAAAGAACTGAGAAAGAAGAGAGCTTTGTGCTAAGAAGCAATTACATCTGACTTGCCTTTACTATGCCTCTTAATCCCTCATACTCTACCTTAGTCTCTCCACACTACTGTGCTTTTTTTTTTTTTAAATATTTTTTATTAAACAAATCTGCTAGATTATGGGAATTAATTGAACAATTGGGATATTTTGGAAATCTCTGTTTTATAGTCTTAGGAACTTCTGTTAAACGTTAAATAAAGTCAAATAAAATTTTTTTCATTTGTTTTTGTTTGTGTGTATGTTCACTGTTTAATAATTTGCCTCTAACTCTACTTCGATGGGACCCAACACCCTCACACAGACATGCATGCAGGTAAAACACCAATGCACATAAAATAAAAATAAATGAAGAAGGAGGAGGAAGAAGAAGGAATAAAGGAGGAGGCGGAGGAGGAAGAAGAAAGGAGGAGTATCTTGAAATACAGTCATAAACAATTATTATAACTACTGTGCTTTTTTGTAGCACACTTTATGTCAAACATCCAAGGTGAAAACAAACCTTGTTAACTAATGCTTGAAAATATCTACCTCTTGATTTTTCTGTCTAGAGGCATGCAATTCTTCAGTGATGTGCCTATTTTTGTGTCCTGCTGTAAGAATTCCTACCATACATTGTTTACATTCTGAAATTATTGTCCTCATTTGTTGCACAGTTGTTTAAAGACTGTTTAATATTCTGATATGAAGTTTTGTCTTTAAGTTATATAGGTATTAAGATTCATAGGTCAATAGTCATCCATGTTTGTCATACTTATAGTTAGACTAATCAGGTTCCTTAGTTACCCACCCACTTGGGTATAGCCTTTTATACTGTATATGCTGATGTAAACCTTGCCTCCAGCTTTTTGGCTGTGGGATTGGTTGCTGTTCCTCATTCCAGCAGAGGATTGTGATCTGAGTCTACCCCTAAATAAATAAACTTTTATTATACTCAAAAAAGGGGGAAATTGGAAGGGATAATAGATTAGTGTGAGCTTACTCACGCTAATAATAATAGTGAGAAATAGAGTGAATACTTGTGAGCTATTATTTATACTGAATATGTTCCTATTTTCATCTACAATATTTGTATAACTAGGCAAAGTTATTTTGTCATATTGTGTGCCTGCGTGCTTCTTCCTCTGCTTAAGACATTTTGTATATTGATACAATTTTAGGATATATTTATCAAATTACAATGTACATTTCTACCTCTGATCAAGATACTTATACATTGTTTACATTCTGAAATCATTGTCCTCATTTGTTGCACAGTTGTTTAAAGACTGTTTAATATTCTGATATGAAGTCTTTGTCTTTAAGTTATATAGGTATTAAGATTCATAGGTCAATAGTCATCCATGTTTGTCATACTTATAGTTAGACTAATCATGTGCCTTAGATACCTAGAGATTGTATTCTGCATAGATAGGTAATTTTCAACCACTCCAAAGTGCTGTAGAATATGGCATTTAAATAATTTAGGGTTCCGTTGACTTGAGACACAATTGCTTCTGGCAACACCAATCTATTCATGAGAGAATGTTGAACACTCCACTTGGAGTTTGGTTTCTTCTTGGCAAAACTGGCCTTTGGGCAAGGAACTGCCCACACATTGACCACTGACAAAATGTACGATGTCAGGACAAGACAAGCAGGATACAAGAAAGAAGATTGTCAAATCTTGCAAGACAGGGTAAGACGGTTTTGAAAAATTTCCTGCCTCTGAAAATGGTCTCTTAGTTACCCTAGGCCTTAACCAAAGTTAGTTGCTCCAAAGTTGCAAATGAGACTTTGGGTTATTGCCCAGGTAGCCAGTTGTCTCTGTCATTTGTTGCTCATTTTGGAAGTTGCTTGATTGCACTTCCTGCCTACTCAAGTAATATTATTTCCCTTCTTGTGTCTTTTGGGGTTGAAGACTAGAAAGTTGTAGTTACTTTCCTCTCATGACTTGAACAAGTTATTTATTATACAAGACTTAAACTCATTAGGATAGGATAATTATTGATACATTTATTACAAGTTTCTTGCTTGATATTGTTTATGCTGGTTATAATTCTAATGTTTATACTTGATATTTGTTCTTATTGTATATAACTTTGTATTAGGTTTTGAACTTTCTTATTTAAACAAAAGGGGGAGGTGCTATAGGAATTCCTACCACTAGCAGCCTTTAAGTTACCTGCCCACTTGGGCATGGCCTCTTATACTATATATGCTGATGTAAAGCACATGTCTGGCCTCTTTTCCAGCTGCGGGATTCGGTTGTTTTTTTTTTCTTTTTCTTTTTTTTTTTTTTTTGGTCCTGCAGAGAATTATGATCTGTGATTCTACCCCTAAATAAATAACCTTTTATTATACTCAATTCTGAGCTAGTATGGGATTTCATTTTAGCGTCCTCCAGTGTCCTGTCAATCTAGGGATATTAACAACTAGAAAGATTGTGAAACCAGTTGTCTATAAATGAATTATAATTTGAAAATATCAAGAATCCCAAATATCCAAGCTCAGTAAACCATCAAGCATGTACAATAGGTTCTCATGTTAGTACTGAGGCTACATTTAAAAGGCAATTGTGGTTAATGGAAAGGCTAAGTGCTGCTTGTTTTATGTTTTCAAAGTCTCTTGCTGTTTAAGACACAGTTTTCCTTTTTGGGAGCCATATATTGTACTCAAGGGTTTTGAAAACACATTTGACCAAGATGTTGACTCTAGACTGCTGGACAGTTGAGCACTAACTGTGCCAGGAGAACTTGCTTCCATATAATAACCTCTGTAAGTTAATGAATGTGGTTGTATGATACAAGGCATCTCCTGTTCCCCAGCTCTCTGGACCTTGATTTCCTATTCCTGGTATAAAGAAAAGAAGGCAAGAGAGCTGTGTAGTCAAGGGACACTTGTGAAAAACCTTAAAATCTTTGCTATTTCCTACATGCCTCATTAAACACACTCCCAGGAGTATTGTAACTAGGGCTATAGTGCTTGGCTATTTTACCCCCAAGTCAGTGATCTACGCAATACCCAAGGTTCAAAATACTATATGCAGTAAAGCAAAGACTTTTTAACCTTGGATATAAGTCTTGATGTCTACCACAAATAGAAACATTCCAAATATTTTCAAAGTAACCAGGTATCCCTGCACTGTCTTGCCTTATCGTTAAGTCCACATAGGGCATTTTTAAATGTTAATACAATCTTTGGTGAGCATTCCAACTTCTGTATAACATCCTTCACATGTATACACACACTATTAATTATTTACTTTCCAAATATGATCATAGTAGTTTTATTGGTTAGAATAAATTTCAACTTGCTTATTAGAAAAATTACAGACATATGTAGAGTACTTTTTTTTCAAAATTGACAGTTACTAAAGATAATCAGAGATAAGTGCAAATTAACCATTAAGTATTTAAATGATTTATTTAAGAACATGGAATAGAAATTGTAATAACAGCCAAATTGCCTGTGTTAATGGTCTTCTGATTTGTGCTATTATCCATTCTTGTTAACCATTATTCCAGAGCTGCATTTTCACTTAAAAAATAAAAGAAGAAAAATGTGCAGACATGTAAGCCAAATTTAGAGAACACCGTGATGGGAGAATTTCTAGTTTCTAGTTGCCAAGGAAACATGATCTTCTGTGTGCTGTGTTTAAGTGGCTTTCTACTTGGCAAACAGGTCCTAGCCTTGTGACATTTGGGAAGAAGTAAAACTTGAATTTATGATGTTTAAATGTATATGAACCAAATGAACTTCAAAATGCAGTCCTCTCAGATAATGCACATGTATATTCAGTCAACACACTGAATTATCTCACTGCCATTCCTAAGTGAAAAACAATCTCAGTACAGGCAGGGGATAAGAAGAGAATGCAGAGGGAAGAACAAAAAATTTCAAAACATAATTACATCTCACTTTTATAATATAAATGTATTGACTTTACTTATTGGCTAATTGATTAGCAAATGTATGTGAGCAATTACTCTGCATAGATTGTTATATAACTAATGATTAATGACATTATTTCCTTCTTTGATCCTCACCTTTCTATCAAATAGACTGCAGTGAAGAACAGTCTGGCCACACAATATCACTCTGAGCACCAGTCACTACAGTATAATAAGTTAATGCCTTGTTTATTTTATCATAGGGTCAGGCAAAGAAATTCAGAAACATGTAATAATATAAGCAAGGTCTGTCTGGTCATTTTTCTGTATGTTTGTGATTTCTATAGGTAGATGGCATGACTTTTGAGAGTATGCAAAAAGAATTGCTATGAATATCAAAGCCATCTATAAAAGCTTTCAAAGTACTGTGGAGCGTATCTGGATGGCTGTGTTGTTCTTTATGACAGGATGCCTTCTGAAGGCTCAATCAGTCAGGTTTTTTCATTCAAGTCCAGCTCTGTTCTGAACTGATCTACTGTACAGCCCTTTCATAGCCACCATCTGTCTTATTTGACTCATCCTACTTAATTTAAAAGCAAAATTCATATTTATTTTCTGTTGTACTTCCATTTATTAAAATCCCACCTTTTAAGAGAAGTACAAAGTGGACTTTCACATGACCTGGGTCTGCAGTAAGAAGTTTCCAGATGAAATAATTTCCTGTAAGTGGTCTCTGAACTTTGAGAATCTTCTTTGTTGGGGCAATACACGGCTGCCTGATCTGTGAAATGTTGCTGTCCAAGACACAGATGGAGTTCATTTCAGATCAGGCCTGTTTACATTTACAGTTGAGCTTTCTTGGTTGAAACACTAGCTTACATGTTTTGAAGGCTAATATCTTGACTACACTATGTCAAGTGAAGCTTTGTAGCAAATTCTATAATTAAAGATAGGTCAAAGAAAGAATAATTGTCCATTTAGGAAACACATATTAGAGACTGTTTAAGAATGTAGATTGAAGGTTTGATTCAAATAAGCTTCAAGTTCTTCTTGTAAAAATGAAATTACACTCACTTATGTAGAAAAATGTGGAAATGAGAGGAAAAATAAAACATGAAAAATGGGCAAATTATAGAGAACAAAATCAGTCATAATTTATCTACACAAAGAGGAAACTGACCTTATATGGCAAGATTATTTTTCTGGTTTTGTCTTGTGATTTGGAAATATCAGAGTATCTGAAATACCTTAAAAACAAATTTTCAAGGGAAAAGAAAGGCTTTTCTATGCATAACTTCTGGTCATGGAATTTTCACAATTTGTTGGTGAAAAGAAGGATCTGGAGCAATGAAATATGACTTGAACATGAAAACAACTTAACTGGAAATGCAAAATATTGCAGTGAGATGTGATTTTCAAACTTGTGAGGAAAATAGAGAAAACTGAATTATAGGAAGCAACAATTAATTGAAGTACAATTTATAATAGTAATGACTTAAACCACGTAGTCCATCCCATACAATTTATGTGAAAATATATGTTTTATTATTTGTCATTGCACATTTTAATAACAAGCTTATTTCTAAAGTAAAAAGTATGGTGTGTTTCTACAAGTCATATTTAAGCAATTAATTATGATGTTCCAAGTAGTTCCTATGGAATCTATTGTTGCTTTTTAGTAATGCTATGGCAAAAACCAAAATTCACAGTCCAACCATTAGGAAAGTAATTATGGAGCAATCAGAATGACACTTAACTGCCTAATAGACAAAAATTTCTCAAATATAAGATTTGGAGGTAGAATAATTATTGTGCAAATCCCTTGTAATTCTAAGGCTAAAGAAGTCCATAATGATGACATACCAGCATACAATGCCTAAGGTAGGAAGAACTGAAGAACATTCTTGGCCTCAGGAGACACCACATGCTTTATATGGAACAGTAGAACTTGTAGGTATTTGAAGACTCTCAAGGTATGAAGGACTCCCCTTATACACACACATAAAGCCAGGCCTTAAACTCAGTTCAACATTACTAGAAGCCATCTATTTGGAGGGTACAGGTGAGAGCAAATTTTCCTGATCCCAGAAAATAGACCCTGCAGTTTCCAAAAACATCTTGTCTGCCATCCAAGTACTCAAATAAACATAGAGGACATTTATGGACATGTCAAACTGCATGGGGTAAAGAGGGGGAGCTCATGAGACCTCAATCTTACATAAGGACAGCAAGAAACTGAATAAATCTGGGACCAAGAGAGGTGGCCCTTCCCAAAGAAGAGCATACAAATTGGTTGTTCATAGCCCAAAAGTCATCTTTGAAAACATTATACAAACAAAATCATATGAAATCAATTGGGTCTATTAGGGAATATATATGTGAATACATAAATAAATACACACATGCAATAACAACAAAAAAGGAGGTCATGAACTTGAAGGAAAGAAGAGATGGGTGTGCTGCAGGATTTAGAGGGAAGAAAGATATAGGAGAAATGTAATAAAATACAATCTCAAAAATAAGAACAGCAAAAGTGTGTTTAAGGAAAACAGTGAAATCCCGTCCTTTCCTTAGCTACAAAAACCCCAGCTTGATGCATGCAGTCTGCGTTCTCCTGGGGTCTGCTAATTGTGTGATTTGGTCCTTTGCCCTGATTAGAGTGCAGCCAAATGGGAGAGTAAAGCTGTTCTAGCGGCTGAGATCTTCTAAATTCTCATCTTTTATTTCTCCCTAAAAACTTAATTCTTATATATTTTAGAAGGTCAGGTTATATGTGGCATGCATCTGTAGCTATTAACATTTAGTAAGTGTCCAATATACTTTGAATTAATGTAGGAAATTATTTTTTAATGAGAACGTCTAATAGTTATGTATTCTAGGAAGCTTATTCAATAGTAGGTTTCCACACAGCTCTTTTCAACATCTGTACTGTGAGTTACTCCTCGCTCCACCCACTTCTTGCTGCTACCCTCCCATCCATTCATCTCCCCACCCAAACAACCCTCTCTATTGTTCCCCTTTCTCCTTTCTGAAGCATGTAAATGCTTTGTAGTTCAACTGTGAGTTACTAATTTATGGTTTAATTACCTGAAAAATTGAAGCGCTGGTTGCTGATTTTAGAATCTCACAAGAATATGTTAATTTTTTCCATTATTCTGAAAATTCAGTACCTTGAACAGCAGCATATGACACTGGACGGATCTCTGGAGCAGTCAGTAACAGCCTCAGGAATTCATTAGTCTCACTATTAAGGAAAAACACCATTTCATTTCTCCAACTTTACCTTTAGTTTTATTCCTAATGGAACATGGAGTCTGTAGTCACCTGCACTGGTATGGCCCCTTGCTCTTCCATTTAACACCTGGCTGAGGTCAGGGGCGTTGCCTACCATGCCTGGTTCAAGAGCAGCAATAAAAAGTGCTTGATCCCTTGCAGAACTAAAACTACTATGATTAAATTATAGTGAAGTTTGAGAATCTAGTATAGGGACTGCTTACCTTTTGGGTATGTATAGCTTTAAAAAGAACATTTTGATAATCTTGTTGACTGATCTTATTGATTCAAATATATGGGAAGAATATCAAGAACAATTCATACATTATATTCTGGAATATCACATGGCTATCTGGGAGTAGTTTTGTGCCAGTTAGAAATGGAATTGTTTATTAATGTCTGTCTTAAGGTTTCTATGCTGTAAAGAGACTTTATGATCATAAAAACTCTTATAAAAATGTTTAATTGGGGATGGCTTTAAGTTTCAGCGATTTAGTCCATTATCTTCATGGTAGCATGCAGGTACTAGAGAAGGAGTTGAGAGTTCTGCATCTTCATCCTCAGGCATCAGAAGCAACTGTATACTACACTGAGCTTAGCTTGAGCACAGGAGACATCAAAGCCCACCCCCACAGTGACACACTTCCTCCAACAAGACCACACCCACTCTAACAACAAAGCCACACCTCCTAATAATGCCTTTCCCTGTGAAAGCCATTTTCTTTCAAACCACCACGTTATTCGGATAATTTACTATTGGCATGTAGAGATGGTATTAAATTTTTAGGTAATTTTAAAATTATGCAACTTTGCCAAACTTATTTATTAGTTACAATAGTTTGCTAGAGCCTTTGGGATTTCTCTAAATATAAAATCTTACCATCTCCTGTGCATTGCAATTGTGCCTTCTTTTGCAACTTTCAGTGGCCTCTATTTTTTTCTTGATTGCTTTGGCCTGAATGTCCGGAAATTTGTTGAAGAAAAGCAGTAAAAAGTGGGCATCCTTGCTTATTTTAGATCTTAGAAAGATTTCAACTTCTTCCCACTCAGTATAATTTAGCTGTTGGGCTTTTTACCTTGTATACTCAGTATAGTTTAGTTTCATTTAGTTGGCTTTATACCTTGAAATATTTTCCCATATTTTCCTAGTTTTCTCATTATTTTTAATCATGAAGTAAATTTTGCCTGATGTCCTTTTGGTATCAATTGAAATGATCAATAGTTTCCTACCTTATTTTGTTAATGTGGCATATCATATTTATTGATCTATACATTTTAAATCACTCTTACTTCACTGGCTTTAATCGTACTTAGCCTGGGTGAATATATTTTAATGGAATATTGAATTCAGTTCAGTAATAATTTGCTGAGAATTTCTTCATGCACATTCATCAGGGAATTTTATCTATAGTGGTTTCCCCAACTTCCCTGTCCTTTGTCATGTCTGGTTTGTGTATCTGAGTAATGCTGGCCTTCTAGCGTACACTTGGAAAAAGTCTCTCCTATTCTACTTTTTGGAGTTGCTTAAATAGAACTATTTAAACTTTGAATGATTAGTAGAACTTATTGATGAAGCTGGTGAATCCTATCCTTTGTTCTTACATTTACGTGAGGCATCCTATTGCTGATTAAATTTTACTACTTGTTATTGGTCTACACAGATTTTCTATTTCTTCATTAATCATTCTTGGAAAGGTGCTTGTATCCCGAAATTTGCCTATTTCTGCCAGGCTAGCAAACGCATTGGAATAAATTTAATCATAGATGTATTATATAAATTTATTTGATATCTAATGTTTCATTATATTTTTGATTATTATAATGCCCGTTTTCATTATTATTCTAGTATCCAGTTGCTATAGCTAAAAATATAGCTATTGCAGTTGTTTTTTCAGGGAGCCAAAACTTTGTTTCATTCATTTTTTTCCCATTTTTTCATATTTTTATTATGACCATTAAATATCTTTCTTTCTTTCTATAATTTGGAATGTAGGTTCCTCTCATTTCTGTAGTTCCTTGATATACAGTGATATTTTTCACTTGGTATCTTTCTATTTTTGTTGTTGTAGTAGTTTGTTTTAACTTTGTGTGTATGTGGAGTGAGGGTGATGTCTGTGTGTTATAGAGGCCAGAGAGGAACAAGGGGTGTCCTGCTCTAGCACTCTAGTCTTATTCTCTTAAAACAGCATCTCTCACTAAATCTCAAGGTCACCTTTTGAATAGGCTGACTGGTCAGGGAGCTTTCTAGGTCTATATCTCTGTCCCCTACTGCTGCTGTTACAAGATCTACCAGTCTCTGTCCCCCAATGCTGGGGCCATAAGACCTACCTGTCTCTGTTACCCAGTGCTGGGGCTAATAACATTTGTATTTGTGTCAAACTTCTTTGTAGGTATAGGGGATTAAAATCTGATTGTCATGCTTACCAAGAAATACATGAAACCATCTACATAGCCTCAATTTTTTGCATCTTTTATGAAAAAGTTATTTAGTATAAATCTCCCTTTAATCAGTTTTTGTGCTATGTTATAAGATTGGGTATGTTAACTCTGTGAGTTCGAGGCCAGCCTTGTCTACAAGAGCTAGTTCCAGGACAGGCTCTAAAACTACAGAAAAATCCTATCTTGAAAAAAAATAGATTGTCAATGTTGTCCCTCTGTTTTCATCCATACAGACAAATGTTTTTATTTCCTGCCAGATTCCCTCCTTAATCTGCTGATTGATCAAAAATATTCTCTAGTATTTGTAAAGCTTTGAAATGTTTTTTGTTATTTCTTGATTTCTGTGTGTGTGTGTGCATGTGTGTGTGTGCATGTGTGTATGTGCATGTGTGTGTGTGTGTGTGTGTGTGTGTGTGTGTGTATGTTTTTGACTCTTATAATGTAGTCTATCATATGATGTGACCTGGAGAAGGTTCAGCATGCTGATAGCAACAGTATGAGTTCTGTAGTTCTTGATGGAATTCTCTCTATACATCTGTTAGGTCCTTTTGGTCTAGAATGAAAGTTGTTCCTTTGTTGTCTATGAATCCCCTAAAGTCTATTCCCTTTTTATATTCCCTTTTTATATCTGGATATATATAATTTATCATTAAACAATAACATTTCTTGTTTCTTTAATTGTCCATCACTTGAATTTTATCTGATGTGAAAATGGCTGCTTTTGCTTTCTTTATATCACATTGACATGAATGCACTTATTCATTTTCTTCACTTACATTATCTACATGTCTTTTGAAGTGAAAAGAGTGCCTTGTAATTGTATATAATTGAGTATTTATTTAAACCTGTCCAGGCACTTTGCTTGTTTTGTTTTTGTTTATCTTTTTTTTTTTTACATTGAAGCTACCATTATGAAGACAATGATCATCCATCATGGAGTCAGGTGGCTCCTACATCTGTAGCTCCATAAACGTGCAGAAGAAAAAGAGTTCCGAGTTCTTTGCGTTGTTTATGGCTGGTATCTATCAGCATGCTGAGTTCCTGCTCTCTCGCATGCACTTCTCACTTTCTTCATGCCAATTTCTATGCACCATGAAAACATATACCACACAAGTTTTCAAATCCTGCAAGCACAATTTGAAGGCACCAGGGAGCCTTCTCTATTCTCCATTGGTTTCTGGACACTGTACTCCTAAGTGTCATTACATTATAAATCTTTCTGAAAAAGTGCTGGGAGAACCAACAGCTGCTCATTCAAAAGCAATGGCAAATTCGGTGAAACATAGCTTGAACTTGCTGTCCCAACTCTTTCAATTTATGTTGCTCAAACACAACTCTCAGTGTAATGCCTTCTAGAATAAACTACCATGTTTTTAAAAGGTCATTATATTTAGGAACAATGTCTAGTCTTTTGTCTTTCTTGCTTTTATTCAGACAAACTAAAACTCATCACTATCACTGTACCTATAATTTTGTATATATTGACTTACAATTTCCCATCTCCAATAATTCAAAAACCTTCATTTTTTTCATTGAAATTTTGTCTATAGTTTTATCTTTGTGATCAAATGTCTTTCCTTTCACATATACTCCCTAGTTTTCCTGAAGTAAATCATTCTTAGTTCTATATCAGACAGCTTATAACATGTTGTCTGACGTTCTCATTATTTACACCCTCATTTTTATCTGCTCTTACATGGTGAGCTCCTCAAAGGCAAAGACAGCACAATCCATCCCTGCCAGCCTAACAGTATCTGCTCAAATGATGGGGAGATATTTTATTAGCACTGAAGTTGAGTAATCAAGTAAGAGACAGATCACCTGGCAGTATTCATGGAAGCCAAGTGGTTCTAAATGTTTGGAACTCAGGAGCAAAGACCAGGTGAGGAAGAGGCCAGGAGCCAAATTAACTAATTCTGACTTCCCCAGTTGGGACCTATACAATCTATGTTTAGACTTCACCAACCACTCATGCCTTCGGCCACGCACAACAGACAATGTATGTATCACATATGAATACTGTCTGCTATAAATGACTGTGACAAGGATTGTGTGCATCCTAAAATATCTTACCCCAGGTGCATAGCCTCACATCTTACTTTTGCATTCTTAAGCACAAAGCCCTGAAATTCCCAGAGTCAGAGCTAAGGAAACAATCTTAGTCTCATAATCACAAAACCTGTGGCACTTGGGATCCTTCCCCTGCTGAACACAGAAAGTGCCCTGATGGTAAAGGATACAGGTCCTGTCTCTTCCCATGCCACAAGTCTTCAGACCATAGCAGTTGCTGACTATAGCCAAGTGTGATGTACACATGAAAAGAAAATGTATCTGTCTTCACTGAGCAGAGTAGGGAAACATTATGTCCCAAGAGACGTGGGATACATAAAGGAAGGATGTGCCTTTTCAGCAATCAACTTAGTGGGAAGTGTAGAAAATAAGCCCTCAAAGGGCTTTCATGGTGTCTCTGTATTTATTTCTCTCATAATGTCTAAACAGTCTAACAGACAGTGTAGAATTCCTGGGAGATGATAAAGCAACTGAATAATACTAGCTCAGAGCAAGAAGGAGGATGAAAAGAGGAAGGAGTTATTTCCTTGTCTGTAAGAAGAATCCCATTAGAACTGCCTTTGCTTTCAATAATAATGTTAACACGCCGATATAAATGCCTCTTGTCTTCAAGCCTGAGAGCATGTCAACATAATAGAGGTGTAGGCAGTGTTTATAATTATATAAAATCACATGGTTGGGAGTAGAAGAGAACTAAGCAGTCTTCACCAGCAACAGGAAAGCTTGGGAACAACATGTTAGGAACCAATGACATCCCCTATAAAATACAGAGTCTCACACTCAGGAACTGAAATCCACTGATAACACAAGCTAGTGAGTTATTCCGTAGGGAAGTAGCTGTGTGGTTTTCTTTTAAATAGGAAAAAAAATCACTCCCGTGGCCAAACTTTTCAAAATGTCATTTAAATAAGTAGAATGTGTTATTAAAGTAAGAACAAATGAAATCCATTTCCCCAAACAAGAGATTTCTGAAGTTGCAATTAATACATTTCCTAACTTGCTTTGCTGAATAAGAAAAGGCAATCTAAACGAAATCACCAAATAACAGATGAGACTGCTAAAGTTAAGGGACATTCGAGGGGTACTATAGAAACCTAATAGAGTAGAAATTCTCTAAATTATGTACATGTATGAAGGCAATCTAAATGAAATCAACATATAATGAGGAAAACAGAGTTCCAACTGACCATTTCTTGTCACCAAACAGCATCCAGCATCAGGATTGGATTGGATCTAAATGAGTCATGGGCAAAGGGACCTCAAGGGAATCCCCACACAACCCCGGCTATTGTCAAGACTATAGGTTGCTCTCCAAAAACCGACAACAAAGCCCCATTGCTGAAGACAACACCTACACAACTCAGTAAGCATGGAGAAGTCAGGAAGGTGCCTACAATGAGCATAGCCCCTACACTCCAGTGCCGTTGGTATAGGAAGGTACTCACTACACTGTCAAAAAAAGAAATATAAACACCAAGTTGGCCAGAAACCTTTAGTCTACAATGGTGTACTACCTGAAGGACGAACTAAGACAGTGGTGGCACAAACTTTCTGGGGCAGTAACTAATAAATAACGAATTTGACATAAGGCCCACTCCAAGAGATAGAACCCATACCTGACACTTCTTGGGTGACCGAGAACCTAGACTAGATAGGTCAGGAACCTAGGGGGAAACCAAATAATACTGGCATAAAAAAGATAAAATAACATAGTAAAAACATGACTTCTGATAATATTCTGCTATACTCATGTTACATAATATTTGATCACACTATGTACCCCAAGATTACATTATTTACTGGAAAAATCTCTTCCTGTTTCTGTGTTGCTCAGTTCTAGCACAAAGCTTTAATCCAAGAGCTTTCTGATTGGATATAGTAAACAGGATTAAATAAAGTCAGCCATAGGTTAAGAGGCAGAACAAGCAACCAATTAACAGGAATAAAACCATAGAGTGAGAAGGAGGCAGAAGGATGGATAGAGAGATGCACAGGAAGTAGAAGGGAGGGACATTCAGTTTGGGAAGTTGTGTTTGAGATGATATAGTTTTAAAGCTCTCTGGGATGACAGCAAAGGAGGAAGCAGATGGGTTCTTTCTATGCCTCTCTGATTAGCAGGCTTCACCCCAGCATCTGGATCCAGAGCCTTCATTGATAAAATAGAACAATAAATACTTAATTAAAAACAATTTACTTATGTATCAGAAACTTGTTTCGTCATCATGTCTCAAAAGAGAAGCTTCCTCCTACAGTAGATGGAAGCAAATATAGAGACCCACAGTCAGACGTTATGTAGAGAGTAAGAGACTTTGAATACTCAGTCTGAAGTGGGGTGCCCCAATCAAATTCCTCCTCCTCAGAACTCAGGGAACCCTGTGGATGAGGAGGTAGAAAAGCTAGAGGGATTGAGGACCATGAGTAGAGCCAGAGAGGATGGAGGATACCAAAAAAATAAGTCCCTCTAAATAATGTGAGCAAAGCTTATTTGAACTCACAGAGAGTGAAGCAGCACTGGTGTAGACGAGGTCTTCTGAAGCATATTATGTCTTTGGGGGATTCCTGAGTGTGTGAATGAGTGGGTCTCTAATTCGTGAGCCTTCTCTGGGGTTATTTTCTATATGTTGGTTTGTCTTGCCCAACTTGAATGTGATAGTTTTTGTTTTATCTTATTGTATTATTTTGTAGTGTTTTTAAAACTGAATGAATGAGTGAATTAATGAAAACCTGAATTGGTAAAGGTTAACAACTTAATTGACAGAGGGAAATTTTATTTTCTCTATTACACACACATACATACACACACACACACACACACACACACACACACACACACACACACACATATATATATCAACTACTCCAAGGCTGGTCTCATGTTCAGAAGTATTTGATTTGACTAACATATAATGGACTCTATTGTCTTTAGTGTTTGATTTTATTTGGTTACTGTTTCATGGGTTTTGACTTATAATTATAGTTTTGTTTTATCTTGTTTTGTTTTGGGAGGATTTATAGTTTAATTGGATTTTTGTGTGTTTTGAGAAAGAACTTAATGTTTTGTGGGTAAGGATGGGGAGAGGATCTGGAAGAACATGAGGAGAGGAAGAATATTATCAAAATATATTCAAATTTAGCATTTATCACAATGTCTGCAATGTAATAGATGATGTAGGAAGTTTTTGATGTCCGTGCTGCATTCACACATAGAGTTACCTAAGTAAATGTAACAGATTCGGTTAGGACAAATCTATTAATGAAATAATGTCAAAGGCTTAAAATATCTATTCCTGTCCAATAAAAAAGAATACTATTAATTTTTAAAGAATGAAGCCTTAAAAATAAAATGAGTGATAAACTACTCATGAATTTGCTAGCAGCACATTTTTATTCTACCATTTTTGAATTCAATGAAAGCCATCATCCAAAATCCATGCATTTTGCCTTCTGAATATAATCCAGAATAGTGTCTTACAGCATAAAGAGACAGAAGTTACATACTAAAGCCCTTCCTAAGTGTCATGAGCCATAGACCAGGCTGCAAGTAGCTATAAAGGCCAGGGGTGGATTCCCTTGTTCAGCTATCTGATAATTCCAAAACTCAAGATTGGAAGTGTCATATAACAAAATAGGCAAGAATCATTTCCATTAGACTATTGTAAAGAAACAGACAATGAAATAAAAACATTCTAAACTGTTTAATCATGTAGTGAGTGAGAAGAAAACAAGAATGGTGGAAAACAGAACCGCACAAGTGTGGCCAGAATGGTCAAAGATGGTTGCAATTATCACTTATGTAGCCAAGTAAGCGGTTTATCTCAGCATCGGAAATATCTGGGGTTACCAAGTTCTAATCTGGTCTGCAATTTTAAGGATTTCTAATCAGTGAAATTTTGATTGGGCCCATTTGTTGAAATTTGACATCACAGAGTAGCAGATACTGGAGCAAATTCATTCATCTTTTGGCCTAGCAGCAAGGAAAGAAAGAAAAAAGGAGACAGCAGAATTATCCCCAAATAAAACCAAATCCACAAGGAAAAACATTAAATTCTAAAACCCTATGTTCAGAATTGTGTGCATTTGGTGATGGGAAGTAGAATCCCAAGAGTTTGGTCCCTTGACTCTATGGACAAGTTTCTTTGCTACCTGCATCAGTGTCAGGCATCACACATTGCTGGCATCAGTGTCTTCAGAAGTCTCCATTGCTCCAGCTTTATTCCATGGTTCTCAACATGAACCAATTGGGTGATACTTCCCAAACTGCAACACAACCATGCTGTGGGACAATGCTCTTGTACACTGTAAAGATTTGTCACTCATAGTGGTTTAATAAAATGTTGATTGGCCACAAGCCAGTCAGGAAGTATAGTCAGGGCAACCAGACTAAGAGAATACTGGGAAAAGGAAAGGCAGAGACTTAGTCGTTATCCAGAAACAGAAGAAGCAAAATGAGAATGCTTTACTGAGAAGGTCCCAAGCCACATGGCTAAACATAGATAAGAATTATAGGTTAATTTAAGTTAATTTAAGAGCTGGTTAATAATAACCCTGAGCCAATAGGCCAAATAGTTTATAATTAATATAAGCCTCTGCACAAACCACACTTTGCTTGGCCACTCAAACAGCTCCTCAGTTCTGAATGCCTCAAATACAAACATCACACAGATAGTTCCAAGACAGCTGCTAGCGTGTACTGTGCTTGAGCCTGTATCAGTCATGATTGTGATGACCTACGAGTGATAAGATCATGGAACACAGGGAAGCAAACCTTAAGAGCACCCAACAGTTCTTTCCTACAAACGTTATTACTTGCATTTTTTTAAATAAAGTTTGCATTTGTACATCTCTGAGCACATGATGGCTATAGACTTACAGATCTCTGCAATGTCCTTGAGGCATCTTTATTATTTTGTTACAGAGCAAAGCCACTCATCTTGTATCCACAAAACAATGAAGGAAGTTGTCAGAGACCGGGGTCACACAATACCTTTGAAGAATAGGCCCCAACTGCCTAAGAGCCTCTCATTATAACAGATGTCCTAAAGTGTCCGCCATACTATGGTAGCGTAATCCCGGATGGTATGCCTACACTCAGAAAATAAACCATAGTATCAAGTCAAACTCTTAAAGAATTCATTCATAAGATCTGTATATAAAGAGCTGGTGATAAATAGATCTGGAAATATTGATCAGTTAAAATAGAAATGAGCAGGGTTTTTTTTTCAGACCTGGACTTATAAAGGACCTGTACATGATTTTACAATCACTGTGAGTCCATACGTGTATCATCCCTCCTGGTTCTGAAATACACTTTGCTATTGGCAGTAGGTAGATTCTGGAAGAGGGAGAGTCATTTTGTTTTACAGTGTGACTCTTGTAAGTCAACCACACTTCAATTGTAGAGCACTCATTCAAGAATATATTGACAGCACGAATTGGACTAATGTTGTGAGATACTAGATTATACTGTGTAAAGATATGTCACTATAATTGGTTTAATAAAAACTAAATAGCTAGGCAGCAGGTATAGGCAGGACTTCCAGACAAAGAGAGCTCTGAAGAAAAAAGGGGGGAGTTGACAGTGAGACAAAAAGAAAGCAGGATATGCAGGAGGAGAGGTAAAAATCAAGACATATGGCATCATGTAGATTAATAGAAATGGGTTCACTTAAGTTACAAGAACTAGTTATAAAAAAGCCTAAGCTAAAATCAAGCTTTCATAATGAATAAGAAGCCTCCATGTCATTATTTGAGAGCTGCCTGGTGGGACAGAGAAAGACTTATTACAGACTTAATATGTTTAAACAACAACCAAAAAGAGGGTAAAAAGTTGAACAATAGAGAAGTTTGAATGGATAAGGAGGGAATTGTGGAAGATGTGTGTATATGATCAAAATGATTGATGACAACTTATACTGGAGAGGTTTTGGAGAAAAGGGAACACTTCTGCATTGCTGGTGGGAGTGCAAGCTGGTACAGCCCCTTTGGATGTCAGTGTGGCGATTTCTCAGAAAAATTAGGAAGCAACCTTCCTCAAGACCCAGTAATACCACTTTTGGGTATATAACCAAAAGATGTTCAATCGTGCCACAAGGACATGTGCTCAACTATGTTCATAGCAGCTTTGTTTGTCATAGCCAGAACCTGGAAACAGCCTAAATGCCCCTCGACTGAAGAATGGATAAGGAAAATGTGGTACATTTACACAATGGGGTACTATACAGCAGAAAAAAATAATGACATCTTTAATTTTGCAGGAAAATGGATGAAGCTAGAAAACATTATTTTGAGTGAAGTAACACAGACACAGAAAGACAATTATCACATGTACTCACTTATGGGTAGTTTTTAAACATAAAACAAAGAAAACCAGCCTACAAGCCACAATCCCAGTTTGAAAATAATTTCTGTGTTCTCACAAATAGTACAGAGATCCTAGTTGTTACTGTACATATTAATTACAGCAATAAAAATAAAGCTATATATTCTGAGGAAAACTAGTATTACTGAAGGTCAATTTTTTGAATATTTACCAATTGATTTTGATGAGTCTTAATCCTGGGATTGATTTTCAGTATCTGTACTACGTAGCAAGTAATAGTTTACCTCACCTATCTCTCTACTTGTTCATGCCTTCCTGACACCCCAAAATCCATAGATGGAATAGTTAGAAAAGAAAGAGCAAGCAAATGTCAGGGGTTAATTAGCCTGTGAGCCTAATCTAAGTTAGTGAGAGTTGACGCCACAAAGAATGGCATGTACCTGAGAAACGACAAGACATGCAAGGATATCCTCTGGTTTCCACATGCATTCTCATACATGTATATCTCCACATAGAGAAACATGTACATGCATTCATACATATAAAATATGTATAGATATGAGCACAGAATGATTATGAAACTATGGAAGGAAGCTGCAAGAACTGCATACAGGATATTTTCAGATCACCATCAGAGAGAGCAATGATCTGATGGAGAATGTAAAGAGAAAATATTACAGAAGATGGTCTATATTGGACTCGAAGAATATCTAAAACAGAAAAGTGTGTGTGTGTGTGTGTGTGTGTGTGTATGTGTGTGTGTGTGTGTGTGTTTTATCATCTGTGCTTGGTTAAAAGATGGATTTAGGAAGGCTATAAGTACATACATACACTTATAAAATGATGACTAGAGAAAAGTTAAAGTATAGCAAAGTATTTTCATTCTAACTTTGATTTTATAAAAGTTCCATAAGGGAGTTATGTACCTAGCGTTCAGACTTCATCTTAGAATTGGAAACCATTTTGATGTCTGTTCAAAGGCATTTCATGCAAATATTAGGAATGTGTTTCTCCATAGTGAGTAAACTTAAAGAATTTGAATCACTCTTTAACACAGAAGGTCTGTATCTCACGGAGTCCAAGCTAGTTAAAAAATGAACTTTGCTCCAATCCATCTTGCCTCCCATTTTGTCTGGCTGATAAAAGGCAAATCATCAATCAAGGAAGATCATAACTATCTAGAGCTTTAGGGAGAAATATTGGCACCTTAGCAAGAACATAAAACCATTCTGGGATAATTTGAGTTTGGATGAGCATAGGTCAAAAGCATCACTTCTCAAAAAATGTCATCACCAAAGAAATTAGACTCTATACTGCTGGTGTACTCTTCCCTAAAAAGTTTCAAACTTTGCTGCTTTTAGTGGAAACTATAATGTTAATATAGTCTCAAAACCTAAGCTATGTGATATATAAACTCAAAATATTAAATTAATACTTAATTCAGATACATAGACATATTCTAAGCATCCACCTTTTATTCCCCAGACAGCTTTTCTCTAAAGGGTGTGAACATTAGCACATTTAATAAAGTTGTCACAATCCTATTTCTTTCATGTCCATCCCTTCAACCCTCAGTAAAGTCTCTCTTCCTTTCTACTACTTTACGGAGCATCCACTTCAGGTGAGTAACATACACAGCTTACACAGAGGAAAAAGCAGCAAGGAAATTCAGAGTAGGCACTTGTGGTTTCCGGTTTCTACAGAAATGTTTAGATCTTAGTCCTCTATTCACCTGTCAAGTGACCATAAACAATGGCCTCACTTATCTAAGCATTAATGTCTTTATATAAAAAGGGGACAAAGAACTAGGGACATATTTCAGCCGGTAGAGTGCTTGCTTGTCAAGCATAGAGCCCTGGATTTGATCTCTGTCTTCTATAAATACTGTATAATACTATATACCAATAATGCCTGCACTAGGAATGTAGAGACCGGAAGGTCAGTAGTTCAAGGTCATACTCATAGACTTATGGAGTTCAAGGACAATTTGAACTGTATAAAACCTTGTATCAAAATATAAAAAAATAAACAAATGAAAGAAGATAAAAATGTACATGCTGCATAATGTCGTGCTACTTCAGTAAATAGCATGTATAATGTACTTACCAGGTATTAAGTATTTAATAACATTTAGTTTTGAATGCATTATTATTATCTCAAGATAATGAACTGCAGAAGAATAAAATTAGGATTTGTGGATATGAGAAAATGTATAAGCATGCTGCTCTGAAACTTTATTATAGCATATAAATATGCATTGTAGCAATGGAAATATGCATTTATCTTTTCCTACCTTCTGTAATAATGAAAATATAGTAATGAACACATTTTACATCTCATGTCTTAAGTTGTCCTGCGGGGTGGTTGGAAACTTTAAATGATTGTTCATCCTAGAAATACATTGTAAGGATTTTGTGTTTTGTTTTGTTTTCGTTCTTCACTTAACTTTCATTGGCATTTGCTTTAACAGGCACCAAAGAGGAAGGAAGACTTCCATGTGGAAAAGTTAAGCATGACCCCATTACATGCCATGTGCATGATTCAGCATTACTTATCTTTCATTTCTTGTCAGGGAAGAAACACAAAATTATGAATTGACTATGCAGCCTCTGTTCCCCAACACATTCTCTAAGCCTCACATGAAAATACTTCTATAACATGCATCTTGCAGATCCATTTTCTGTTTGGTAGAATCAAGTAATTCTCACACTCACAAAAGAATTGTGAGACCACACTAATCTACAGATATCTCTAACTTTTTGACCAGAAATTCCAATCATTCATACTTTTGGTTTGGCCTTAGTGTTTCGCCCAGTTAGAAGTTTCTGAACTATCATTCCATTTTCTTTCTCCTATTCTGTCTCATCTGCCCCAGTCCACATGGTCTTCTTTCTACATGGATCTGGCTAACAGATGCCTAGTTTGTAAATGGAAAGTGGAACTAAATACTTCCTCCTTTTATGTTTTTGCTGGAGATCAAAGAATAAATAGGAAGATATTGTGTCTAGAAGTGAACATGGTGTTGTGTTCACATTTGGGGAAAGTAATATGCTTCTCTATTACTAAATACATTATAACCTAAGTCACAGATGGAGAAAGAGAAAGCAGAGAGTAGTTGGGACAATAAAAGTTGTTAGACTGAGTTCCAGAGATAATGTTGAAATGGACAATAGGATGCTGTGAGAGACTTGTTAAGAATATAGACAGACACATGTATGTCCTTCCACAATGTCAAGGTTGGTGAAGAACAGTTTGCATGTTTCACTGATTTCACTGACTGTAATTTATGAAGCCAACTTATTTTACTTGATAGTATATCTATTTGGCAATTTTGGGCTCTTTTATTCTAAACTGAATTAACTCTTTGATCATATAGTATAACTTATATGGTACTGTATAAGCCAAAGAATGGCTAACAAAGGGATTTAAAGGCTTTAGAGTTTAGAGAAGTCTTACAGAAAGCATGCAGAGTGGTGTCATGGATTTAAACTGAGTAACTACAAAGTAATTAGATAAAATATTAAGGGATCGATTCAGAAGGCTTTCAGAGGCCATGGAACCCAGCCTGCTCTGGTAAAGAAGATCAAAGGCAGGGTACATTCAAGCAAGTTGATGGCAAGAACAGGACCAGACCTGTCCAAATGAATAGTGATGACTTAAAGCCAAGAGGTCATTTCCTGGCAATAATGAGAGAGAGAGAGATCAGGTAGTTAAGTGACAGGATGATGGGTGCCGCTATATGCCTCCTTTTATTCTGCACACAGAACTATTCTTTCTGATTTAGTTTGTTACAGCCATGTGCCCATTTGTACCTGATCTATATTGACCAATTCATAGAAAACACTTTTTTTTTTACTTGCATGAATAGGTCACTCATTAATCTGCATCAGAATTTGTGCTAAGCCAGTAATGGTTGTCTCTTCAGAAACAAAATAGTCAGACTGCCTTAGGATTTGCACTCCAAACACAGCCAACTGCTTAGAGAATGCAGTCATCAAGTACAACATGAAACTAGAAAGTCACTGTTCCATATGGCAGCTTAGGGTACCGATTATTCTGAAATATATTTATTACAAAGATTCCCTTCCTGAAAGATTTTCCACCTTTAGCTGCCAGGTACTTTTGTTGTTGTTGTTTCTTCTTTTTTTTTTTATCAGACACAAAGAAGTTCCTTACCTAAAGGACCTTGAAATCATCCTTAACTCCTTGAAACATACCTTGACATGCATAGTGAACCTCCAGACCTGGTTTAGCATTGACCAAAACCAGAAATCTCAAAGGAAGCTATAATCTCCCATCAAATTCCCATTGCTCTATCGCCTTTGTGGAAAATGGTCTAGGACTGTGTCTGGTGTTGATTACAAAGTCTCCGCAGAATTAGTGTTTCCCCCAGAGCACCAGGTTCTGCAGCTCATGAGACTACATTCAATTAGCTTTTGAAAATTGAAAAGTCACTGCTAACTCCATAATTTAGGTAATTGAGTGCCCGAGGAGAAAAAGGCCACTGCAGTGGAAAAGGAATTCGGACCTTCAAGATACTCTGACAGTTTGCACAGTAATGCGCCACAGCCAGGAAAGTGGTGGTGGGCACCCTCATTCTAATGAGTAAGTAAGACTGGGACCCTGTTCATGGATGATAAAGTCCTATTGGCTCACAGGGTACAAAATCAAGTCCTCTAGACTCCCGTTGCTGCTCTCATTTTCTACCTACTCAACAGGAAATGCAACATACTCTCATCTTCCAAATTAATCTACTAAGTCATTAAAAAAAGAAATTTCATACAAGCAGATCTCCAATGTAATGGTAAAATTAATTGAACAGGGATAAGGGAGAGGGGTTCATAAGATCATAAGAAATAAAACAGAAAGGCAGTGCATCAGAGGCAGCAAATTACATATAAAGAGATGCTCTTGTAACCTCAGCTTATAATCAATCAATGGCTGTTAGCATTTAGAACATTTTTTTATACATTAACCAATCAGTTTGCACAGCATCCTTGCCAGGGTCAATCATCTTTAAACCTTTCCTACTCCCCACGTGCAAAGAACTGGGTGTTCAAAACAGACCTAAAATGCTGAGCCCTGGAAACAGAAAAATAAAATATAAACTGAGATGACATGGAGCCTCCAGGAGAAAGCTGGTTCACAGTATTGCAAAGGATGTCACTGAGTACAGAGCTCCAATTGGATGTGTTTCTGCATTTTTCAATTAGCACCATTGTTCTTAACCTATTTGTTGATGATACATTCAATGAGATAATATGGGTCACATGTAGATCAATCAGTAGGGCTGGGGAATGTGCTGTTCTAGTATAGAATTTCATCACTAAGGTATAATTTTTTTTAACAAAATAGTAAAAGACTAAGGCAATATTTAAATCCAAAATAGTGGTACAAAAAACCAAATAACTCCAAATGTTAGTGTCTTAGACCAAACATTAGTAAAACTTGCCTATCTAGCTTTAAAAATATGTAATTGGAAGCTAAATACCAATCGTCTGCACATTTTTATAAACTCAAATAGCCATTATCTTTTTTCCAAACTACCATGTTTTCACACCATATCATCACGTATCCAAAAATTCCAAAATACTTTAAAATTTCCAAATGTCCAATCTAAATATGACAAAAGAGACACATTTATAGGCCATAGTATGTCCTGTCCAGAATGATGTCATATTTAGTAAAAACACAGAAAGTATTATCTGGATTACCTCACTCAAGATGATTTTTTTCAAGTACCATCCATTTGCTTACAAATCTCAGGATGTAATTTTTAACAGCTGTGTAATGCTTCATTGTGTAAATGTACCACATTTTCTTTATCCATTCTTTGCTTTGTGTCTCTGGCAATTATGAATAAAACTGCTATGATCATACTTGAGCAAGTGTCCTTGTGATAGAATAGAGCAATCTTTTGGTAAATGCCAAGGAGTGGTATAGTTTGGTCTTGAGATAGATCAATTCCAAATTTTCTGAGAAACCACCATATTTATTTCCATAGTGAGGTGCAAGTTTGTACTCCCACTAGCAGTGATGAGTGTTCCCCTTGTTCACATGCTCACCAACATGAGCTTCACTTCAGAGAAATAACCTTCACTATAGCCACAAAATATATAACATATCTTGGGGGTAACTCTAACCAAGCAAGTGAAAGACCTGTATGATTAGAAAAAAATCTTCAAGTCTTTGAAACAGGGAATTTAAGAAGATACTAGAAGATGAAAATATCTCCTATGTTCATGGATCAGGAGGATTAACACAGTTAAAATGGTCATCCTGCCAAAAGCAATCTACAGATTCATTGTAATCCCTATCAAAATTTCAACACAATTCTTTACAGACCTTGAAAGAACAATGCTTAACTTCATAGGGAAAAAGCAAAAAACCTAGGATCACTAAAACAATCCGGTACAATAAAAGAACTTCCAGAGATATCAACATCTATGATTGATTTCAAGCTCTACTACAGAGCTATAGTAATAAAAAAAACATGGCATTAGCATAAAAACAGACAGGTGTATTAATGGAATCAAACTGAAAAAACCCAGACATAAATATACATACCTATGTATACTTGATTCTTGATAAAGTAGCCAGAAATATACAATGGAAAAAAGATAGCCTCTTCAACTAATGCTGCTCGTCTAACTGGATGTCAGCATGTAGGAAAATACAAACAGAGCCATATCTACCACCCTGTACAAATCTCAAGTCCAAGTGTATCAGAGACCTCAACATAAAACCAGATAAACTGAACCTGACAGACAAAAAACGTAGGGAGTAGCCTTGAATGCATTGACACAGAAGATGGCTTCCTAAACAGAACACAAATAGCATAGCTACAAATGTCAACAATTAATAAATGGAACCTAATGAAATGGAAAAGCTTCTGTAATGCTAAGAATACTATCAATAAGACAAAAAGACAACCCACAGAATAGAAAAAGATTGTTACCAGTTCCACATCTCACAATCAGCTAATACTCAAAATTATAAAAAAAAAACTCAAGAAACTATATATCAACAAATTAAATAATTCAATCAAAAAATGGGGTACAGATCTCAACAGTGGAATCTCAAATGGCCAAAAAAGACTTAAAGAAATGTTCCATATACTTAGCCATAGGGGAAATGTAAATCAAAACGACTCTGAGATTCCATCTTACATCTGTCAAAATGTCAAAAAGATCAGAAACACAGTATGTAATTCTTGTCAAAATGGAAACCACTGAGATCAGTAAAATGAGAATAAGGATTTAAAGGTGAACTCAGAAAGAAATGAATACTAATTTCAGCTCTGATGTCAACTTTAGCAAATGTAATAACAGTTTGTACCATACATGTTAAGTAAGAGTGGGATTCTTCTATGGCCAATAATTGTACCAAGTTTCTACTAGGCTGATCCAGTCTCCCTGAGCATTACCCTTCAACTTGGGCATTCCAGTACTTTTATCAACCCACTTTCACAGATAGCATACATAAACTACAATAAAAGTCTATTCTGCTCCTTTTTCCATTCATCCCATCACCCACTGACCTATTGTGCTTCTTATTGCAACCTGACACCTCCAAGTTTTAGAATCTCTTAGACTCTAAGAGAATACAATTCCCTACAATAAAAATAATAAAGATCAAATAATCAAATTAAACATACCTATACCATCCTAGCAGAATAAAAGCAGAAATTTAAAAAGCAATTTAAACAGACCTATAGTCCTATTAAAATAGAAGCATTAACTAAAATTCTACCAAACAAAAAATGCCTGGGGCCAGTTTTAGAACAAAATTCTACCACATTTTAAAGAGTTAATGATGATACTACTCATATTATTATAATAAATGGAAACAGAAGAAACATTGTCTAATTCTTTTTATGAAGCTATAGTTACAGTGATATCTAAACCACATTAATATCCAACAAAAAATGATTGCAGAGCAATTTCTCTTATGAACAAAGATACAAAAATACTCAATAAAATATTTGCAAACAGAATACAAGAACACATTAAAAAATCGTTTATCATGATCAAGTAGGCTTCATCCTGGAGAGACAGGCATGGTTCAAAATATGAAAATCCATTAATGTAATCCATCATATAACCCAGTTGAAAGACAAAAACCACGTGATCATATCATTAGTTCAGAAGAAAGACCTTTGAAAAAATTTAACACCTCCATAAAATAAAAGTCCTGAATAGATTAGGGATATAAGAGTCATACATCAGTGTAATACAAGCAATCTACAGCAAACCCATAGCCAACATCAACTTAATCAAAGAGAATAAGTGTTTCCACTAAATTTAGGAACAACAAAAGGCTACCCTCACTCTCCATTCCTGTTAAATATGGTACTTGAAGTCTCACTTAAAGCAATTAGACAACTGAAAGAGATAAAGGAGATTTAAAGAAAAGTAAGGAAGTAGTCAATGTATCTCTATTTGCAGGTACATGATAATAAATATGTGATCCTAAAAAATCTACCAGCAAACTTCTACAGATCATAAACTCTTTAGGCAGAGTAGAAGGACACAAAATGAACTTGCCAATATAAATGTCCTCCTATATACAAGTGACAGACTGAGAAAGAAATAAGGAAAACAATACCTTTTACAATATCCTCAAATATTATAAAATATCTTGGAGTAACTCTAACCAAGCAAGTGAAAGACTTAACATAAAGACTTAAAGGCATTGAATTGCCCAATGGATGGAGATAGAGACAGAGACCCACATTCACATCAGAGCAATGGATTGAGCCCCCAAGGTGCAGTTGAAGAGCAGAAGGTGGGAGAAGATGATCAAGGAAGTTAGGACCGTGAGGGGCTGGTCCACCACTGAGACAGTGTGCCTGATCTAATGGGAGCTCACCAAATCCAGCTGGACTGGGACTGAATGAGCATATGATCAGGACAGACTCTCTGAGTGTGGCTGCCAATGGGGGCAGACTGAGAAGCCATCAACAATGACACTAGGACCTATCTCTTCTGCATGTATTATCTTTTTGGGAACCTAGTCTATTTGGATGCACACCTTCCTAGGCTGGTATGGAGGGGGGAGGGCCTTGGACTTCCCACAGGGCAGGGTACCACACCCTCTTTTAAGGAAGCAGGGGGAGGGAGGAGGGGTGAGGAGGAGCGGGAGGGGACTGGGAGAAGGGGAGGAAATGTGAATTTTTTGAATGAAAATAAAAAGAATATGAAAAAAAAGAAAATATCAGAAAACAGAAAGATTTCCCATGTCATGTTCAGTAGGATTAACATAGCAAAATTGGCCATCCTTCAAGGGTAATCTACATATTCAATGTAATCCCCACCAAAATTCCACCACAATTTTCACATTACTTGAAAGGGTAATTTTCAGTTTTATATGAAACACAAAAGCCCAGATTTGCTAAAACATTCCTGAATAAAAAAAAAAAAGAACTGCTGGTTATATCACCATCCCAGAACTCAAATTGTATACTACCAAGTTATAGTAAGAAAGACAGCCTGGTGTTGGCACAAAAACCAGACATGTTGATCAGAGAATAGAATTGAAGCCTCAGAAATAATTCCACACATCTATGGAATTAAATAAACCTATTTTGTTTTTGTATAAAGAAGCCAGAAATACACACTGGATAAAAAAGCAGCATCTTCAACAAATAGTAATGGTCTATTTACTGGATAGCCTCATGTAGAGGAAACCAAATATACCCATATTTTTCACCCTACACAAAATTAAATTCCAAATGGATCAAAGATGTTAATATAAGACCAGGTACACTGAATCTGATAGAAGGGAAAGTGGGGATTAGTTTTGAACTCATTGGCACAGGGAAAGACTTTCTGAATAGAATACCAAATGCATTAGCACTAAAAATAATCAATAAACAGGACTTCAGGAACCTGAAAATCTTCTGTACAGGAAAGAATACTATCTTTCAGAGCAAATTACTGCAGAATGGGAAAAGAGTTTTACCAACTATATATTCAATAAATGGTTAATGTCTAAAGTATATAAAAAATAGTTAAAATGGAGTTCAGATATAAACAGATTTCTCAAAAGAAGAGGAAGCTCAAAAGACTAAGAAACACTTATAGAAACACATTGTCATTAGGGAAAAGTCTGAGTCAGAATGGCCAAGGTCATTAAAACAAATGAAAGCTCATTCATTCTGGAAAGAATGTAGAATGAAGTCCAAGGCCCTCTTTTAAGGAAGAAGGGGGAGGGAGGAGGGGTGGGAGGTAGCGGGAGGGGACCAGAAGAAGGGGAAGAAATGTAAAAAAAAAATTATTTATCTAATTATGTTTTTGAATGGAAAAAATAAAAAATAAAAATAAATAAAAAAAAGAATGTAGAATGAGAAGAATCCTCCTCCATTGCCATTGGGAGTGTAAACATGTACAGTCACTATGGAAATCAGCATGGAGCTTCATTCAGAAGCTAGTAACATATCTACTCCAACATATCTACTCTTGGTCATGTACCTAAATGATGCTTCAGCCTACTACAGAAATATTTGCTCAGCTATATTCATTGCTGCTCTATTCATATTAGCCAGAAATTAAAAGCAACCTAGTTGTCCATTAATAGGTGAATGGATAAAGAAAATGTGATATATTTATACTATGAAATATTACTCAGTGATTAAAATAAGTGAAATCATGTAATTCACAGATCCAGAAAGAGAAATACATTATGTATTCACTTATATGTGGATGTTAGCTGTTAATTCGTTGATAATCAAGTACAATCCATAAAACCACAGAGGTTAAGTATAGAGTAAGGGACTGGGGAGAGGGATGGATCTCCCAAGAGAATGGAGATAGAACAGATAGTTATAGATAGATGCAGGCCTAGAACATAAGGAACAAATGGGGAGAGGGAAAGAAGAAGGGGACAAGGGAGAGAACATGATGGGGAACAAATAAAACTAAAGGATATTTGAGGAATCATATATAAACCTAACACAGTAGAAGCATTCTAAAATAAACATATATGGTGTTGACCTAAACGTAATCGCCAAATAACAAGGGAGATAGTGTCCTCATTGGACATCTCTAATCACCAAATAAAGCTTCCAGGACCAGGAATAGGTTACATCTAATCCAGTTGTTGGCCAAAGGGGTTCCATGGGAATACCCGATAAACCAAAACTATTGCTAATTCTCCACAAACTGAAAGCCCTATTTTTGAAGACAGTATCTACACAACTCATAGAATATGAAGAAGTGGAGCTGGTGCCTATGTAGCACCTTACCCCAACAGTCTAGTTCTTGGTAAGAGCAGATAATTTGCGTGCTACCAAATGAGAAATGTAAGCACCAACACAGCCCCAAAAATCTTTGAACTACAGTAGTGGCTTACTTGCAAGACTTACTGGTGTAATAGTGACAGAGAGTTTCTGCAAGGAACAAAGCAAGATCTTATTTGATTGGAGGCCTACCCCATGAGAGAGAATTCCTACCCAACATTGGGTGGCTAAGAATCTGAAACCAGATAAGACAGGGACCCGGGGAGAAAGCAAGTACTTCTGTGATGCAGGATTTCCCTCTATATGCTGTGATTGCCATTGATTAATAAAGAAACTGCTTTAGCAAGGCAGAACTTATCTAGATGGGGAAAACTAAACTGAATACTGGGAGGAAGAAGGCAGAGTCAGGAGAAGCCATGGAGCCACCAGAGACAGACATGCTGGAGCCTTGACGGTAGGCCATGAGATTCATGGTAAAATATAAAATACTGGGGATGGGTTAATACTACATGTAAGAGCTAGCTAGTAATACACTTAGGTGACTGGCCAAGCAGTGAATTAAATAATATAGTTTCTGTGTGATTATTTCGGGTGTCTGGGCAGCCAGGAAAACAAACAATTCTGTTTTGCTAACTGAACATAGCAATAAAACTACCTCCAAGAACATTTGATTGTGCTCATAGATCAATGCCTTTGTTGACCATTATCAGTGAAACTTGTTCCTGCAGGAGATGGGGGATGGGAACAAATACAGACACAAGAGGACAGTGTACAGAAAGTAAGATACCTTGGAGCACTGAGTACTAAATGGGAATTTTTCATCAAATTCCTCTCTCGATGGTCAAGAAACTAGGGTGAAGAGGACATAGAAAGACTATAAGAGCCAGAGGGGATGGAGGCTGTGGAGGAAACAAGACCTTCTCTTCACAGCATGATGGATACACACATGAACTCACAGAGGCTGCGGCAGCATGCACAGGGCCCGCATGGGTCTGCACCAGATGGTTTTCTAGAGCTGCAGAAGTGGGCACACCCTCCCGATCTAATGCAGAGACAAACTCCTATTGATAACCACTTGCAAATGAAAAAGTTTTGTTCAAGAGAATCTCACTGGGGAAATAAACTACCTTTAAGTATAGGCCCATGCTCAGCAGTAGAATGTCAACACAAAACAAACTCAACAGCATTTTTGAAGGTTCTTTTTCTCATTAGTGTTGAATCAGGTTTTTTTTTTAACCTTACAAATCCTTTCATTATATATAATGGCTTCCAGTTTTGTGAGGGTTTTTTGAGACTGCGTGTGCAATGTGTGTGCCTCTGAGTTTATATGTGTTTCTTGTGCTTTTTCTTTGACTCTTTTTCATCTGCTTGTTTCATCCTGTTCTGATATTTTTGTTTTTTGTTTTATATTATTATTATTTCTTCGATTTTTCCTGTATGTTTTCTAAAAAAGAGAGTGTGGATAAAAATGGGAAGGGAGATGGGGAGAAAATGGGAGGGGTTGGGGGATGAGAAAACTGTAATCAGACTACATTATACAAAATTAATGTTAGGTTAAAAAAAGAGGTAAGTAGAGACAGACGTAGTTACTGCAATTAACTAGGGCAGGAAGAAAGTTTGTAGAAATGGAAACAGGAAGGTAAGTAAAATGGTTCAAATTCTTGTATTAATTAAAATACCACCTCTTTACATCTATTTTACAATTATTTTATTTGGCGACATCATTTTGAAAAAAGAAAATATATCAATATCAATAAAAAATTTCCCAGACAAATGTGTGACTTTTCTTTTTTCTTAAGAGGAAATTTAAAACTGGTAAAAGTTTAGGTTTCAATGATGGATTTCAAGTCATAACTTTATAAGAAATCAGAGCTAATATTGTGATTCTCAGTACAAGCTTGCCAAATAACTGCTGAGGTTCTCTCCACTGAGACCCATTAGCTCTGCCAATAATAATAAGATCCTGACTCTGCGTCAATGAAGAACAGTCCTTGCCTTGGGTGTGGCAGACATAGGTAACGCTCAGTTAATGTCAAGCTTAGGTAAAAGGGCACATAGAGCACAAGACCCTCCAGGGCAGAGAAGGTCTACAGCAGTGGTTCTCAACTTTCCTAATGCTGCAACCCGTCAATACAGCTCCTCAAGTTGTGGTGACCCCCAACCATAAACTTATTTTGTTACCACTTCATAACTGTAATTTTGCTACCATTACAAACTATATTGTAAATATCTGATATGCAGGATATCTGATATGAGACCCCTGTGAAAGAGTCTTTTGTCCCCCAAAGGGGTTCTGATCCTCTAGTTGAGAAATACTTGCCTAGAGCTAAATACATTGGATTATTCGGGTGACTCTTTTGTCCCAGGTTAGATATAAAATCTTTTCCCAAAAAGTCCTATTTAACTAACTGGATAAACCTTAAGCTTTATTTTATTAATTTTATTGTGTGGCACAGAAATGGAGAGATTAGAGCCTTGATGCTAAATATGATTACTTATATTGGAGTTAGCATACTCATTCTTTTTTTTTCATTTTTTTTTCATACTCATTCTTTGCCAAGGTGCCTGCCACCTTGAAAACTTATCCAGAAATTTTTGTGTAGTAATTAGCACCTGCTCTGGGCCTTGGAGAATGTGTAAGGTTTGAAGGGGTAGAAAACAGATGGAAGTTTCACACAAGAGAGGGATAATACGAACAAATTCATAGTCAGGGAATCAAGAATTGGAATTCTAGATGAGGATAAAACAGGATTAAGAGATGTGATTCAGAATGGAAATATGTTTGTCAATTTGCTAAATATGAATGTTGTAACACATATTATCCTATTTAATTTTATTTAACATGTGCAGCGAAGTAATGTCACTTCATTCGTGCATGTGTGTGTGTGTGTGTGTGTGTGTGTATGAGTGTGTGTGTGTGTGTAACTGGGGCTTCAGGAGGCTAAGAAATAGTTCATAATTTCACTGCTAGAAAATTGACAGGCTGGAGACAAAAGTTCAAGTTAAGTGGCTCAGTATGTCTCACCCAGCTCCATAAAATGGAGAAAAGAAAAGAAGAAAATTAAAGAAAAACTTCCCTGATCAATAGAGAACCTCCTTTCGAAACAAACGCAGTGAGTTTCATTCCGTGAGCAGATGTGTATTTCAGAATTGCTATCTAACACGTTTCTGAAAGAAGGATGGGGAGCCAGCTCGGTGGGTACAATGTTGGTCTTGCAAGCATGAGGATATGATTCTGGGTCTCCAGTCCTCATGTAAAACACCACACAAAGCAGTGAGTACCTGCAGCATGATCACTGAGAAAAGTTCCTGAAGCTCATTTCTAAGCAGACAGCCTAGCTGAATTAATGAGGCCCCTACTCAAAGAATAAAGTAGAGGGTGATATAGCCTGATGCTGACCTCTGCAGGCAGGCACACACATGTGTGTGTGTACACACACGCACATGTGTACATATCCACACTGATAAAATACACACAAATAAATAAATAAGTTCTGATGAAAAACATAGTGATCACTTGGGGGTCAGATTACAGTTCTCAGAGAGAAGTCTTTGTCAAACCGCAGTGTTCACCACTTGTCTCATGGATTTCTCCTGTTCTCTTCACCATAATGAGTCAATAGGAGCATCAAACGTATCCCCAATACACAGGCCAGGGAACATTTGCTTTCCCCCTAACTTTTCTTTTATTGCTCAATTAGACAAATAGTCCTTTTGAGTTACAATTTTTGTCTTATCTACTCAAACTATACAAATTATCATATTTTTGTTTCTAAATATTATACCATAGGCTAGAAACTCCTTTGTATTACATCATAGGTACTCTGAACATTTGAAACACAATTATACATAAAGAAAAGTCCACAATAGCTTTATTTACAATAGCCAAGAGATAGAAGCAGCCCATAGGTTAAATGGATAGAGAAATTATAGTACATACTTATAATGGACTATTATTCAACCTTAAAAGGGAAAAGGTCTTCTAACATACAACAGCACAGATGAACTTTGAGTAAAGTGATCTAGCTATTAAAGGGCAAGTGCTCTTTAATTCCAGTTATATAAAGAATCTAAAGTTGTGAAGCAGAACGGCAGTTACTAGGTGAGAGCGGGAACTTGTTCAGTGAATATTGAATGTCTACTTCATAAAATGCAAACTTCTAGAGCTGGGTTAAACCTCTGTATGAAGATAATTAATACTACCAACCTGCATAATTACACCTTTTAAAACTACATGAAATTATATTTAGTTGTTATATTTTTGAAAAAAGTAATAATTTCCTTTCTTGTCAAGTTCATAAAGAGCTCTTAATAAGCAAAAGTAATAAAATGAAAACAGCACCAAAGGAGGTGCTGACTGGAGCACAGTTTTACACATCCCTTGTGTGCAGGAAAGAACGATGGCCCCAGGATTAAGGAAGGCCAGACTTTCAGCCCTCAGTTCCAGCAATAGGTTAACAGCCATGGCATGCATGGACATATCAAGCAAGTCTCCACGCTTCCGTTTGCTTTATTGCTTTTTCTTTTTCCCTAGACCCTGAGCCTAAATGCAGACATGATGGATGCGCTTGTCACACTGAGTGCTGATAACTGTCACACTTCCCCTCCCATTCTCACTATAATTTCCTTTAAGAGGCTTGGCTTGCTACTGCCTGAGTTCGAAAAAAGCCATTCTTGTCAAACTTAAGAGAAAGGAGAGAAAAGAAATATGGATTTGTGAGCCCCATATAAATGAAGAGGCAGCAGTTTTCCTGGAAATATTAAATTAAAGACATGATTCAGACTTTTGGGTCTCTCTATAGCTGCTGGCTTTCACTTAAGAAGAGAGATTGGCCAACAAAAAATAGGCATAATTATGATGCCACTACTTAACAAGACATTGGTACAGAGAGTCATCAGGGTGCTCTGGTGAGACTAGAGAAATATCATAAAAAGCATTTATTTCACACATCAAGTTATTTTGGTTGCTGTGGAAATTGGACTCCTTGACTGCATGTGTGACCTTTTGGGGCAGATTAATCAAGAAATGTTTCCAGTTTGGAACAATCACAAAGAAATTGGGAACTTCAGAGAATGGTGTCCTCGATAGAAACCAATCTAACCTCAACTCTTAGATCAGTTGATTATGGTGACTAACGAAATGAGACCAGATGTTCATCAATAATGAATAGACAATGAAAATGTCATCATACTTACAGGGAAATTTTGTTAGGCCCTATGAAAACTGAAGCTATGTAATTTGCAGGAAAGTAGATATTATTTTAAGAGAGGTAATTCAGGCTGTGAAAGACAATGCCACATGCTCTCACTCATGTGATGTTCCCAGAATCTAAGTCATATATCTGTGGCCATGAGTGTGGGTGGAGACCATGAAGCTCTAAAGGAGTGGACAAGAGAGGAAGCAACAGGTTCTAAGAAAGGGAGCATGTGGGTTAATAGAACATATGTGCAGGGAAAGTGGATGAGAAATGCTGGGGAGTACAAGTGAGGAGAACAAGGGAGAGTGAAGCAAAGAACACAGGAGGAGGAGGCGACTCAGCATGGAAGAGCACGTACTGCTCTTGCAGAGAATCTGAGCTGCTTTCCTGGTGAACTCATCAGGGAGCCTACAACCTCATACAACTCCAGCTTCAGCCTCAGAGATCCAACATCCTCTTCTGGGCTCTGTGGGGACAATAACCGTGTCTGCAACACACACGCACACAGAGATAACAATATGTGTACACATATACTAACAATGAAGGAAATCGTAAAAAATTAAAGTAGAAATTAAAACAACAAAGATAAATTAAAATAAAGAAGGACAACTCACAGTATCAATCAGACAATACAGAAGAAAGTGAGTTGTGTTCTGTCCTTAGTGTATTCTGAGAGCAGAAAATCAGATGGCCAGCATCAACAGATGCATGTGCTTGGAGGTGCAGCTGCTAGGATAGGCATGTCTAAGGAAAGTCAACCAAAAGGGCAGCTAGGAAGTCGTCATCCCAGGTCAGTAATACTAGAAGAGCTTCGGTTTCAAACCTCAACGTATCATACTGACTTGGGGGTAACAGCTCTCAGGCAGCTGAGGCCAAAGAAATTGGCCCTTTTGAAGGAGTGTCCTGTTTCAACATGCAGAGTGTGCTCAGGTCAGGTCCGGTCCCATCGTTACCATCTTCATTATCTTGAAGAGACAAATAGGCCTGTGGCCCCAAGCAAGGTTGAAATTCCTGAGTAGAACTCGCTTTCTTCTTGTCAAGCCCTGTTCACTGTCCTCGAATTTTTCAGATTTTTCAGTCAATGTAGGCAGTTATTACTACAGCAATACCAAAGCTTTAGAGGGAAAAACAACTTTGTTTTACTATCTCTTTGGCCTTTTAATATTGTTGCACTTTTGTAAATTGAAGACCCTATCTGAAAATCAGGCAATTTCTTTTTGCCACCTTTTGCAAGACCATAGGAGGCTGCAATCTAAATGTTATTTGCATTAGAATAATGTTCAAGTTTAGCTGCCACATAAAATAAGAGGCACCTGGGTAGTGTTTGCCATTCTTTCTTAATTTCTAAGTATCCAAGCTGTTCGTGAGATTATAAAGCTGACACGCCTCATAGGCAAGCAAGCTAAAGACCATCTCAGGGTCTTTAGGGAGTAATAGGGAAAAATAAAAGAGTTTCCTTAAACATACAGACCATAGCATTACCTGTTGGGACACATGGAAATGTAAAGTATGATGGTGAGTCAGACACAAAAAGGGGGAGCAAGGACTTGTTTTGTTTTACTTTATCCAGAATACAGAAAGTTACCTGAGGCCACAGAAATGGCCTTAGAAAGACAGAGAGAACCCACAGACTTGCAGTCAAATATGTGTGTGCTGGGGGATGTTGTGAATTTATCAATGATTCCTCTCCAATTTCAATGACTTTAAAATGGTACATAGGTTGGGTTTCTGTTAATTCCTATTTTAAAAAAAATGCAGGCAGAAAATTAAACATAGTTGCCACTAAGCCTGGATTCCAGGGCATAATGAAACTTTCTTTGACAGATCCAAAGAAAGAGGACAGTGCTTAGTGACACCTTGACGCTGGCCTTGTAAATTACTGAATGGCATCATTTTATTCTTAGCACTTTTGCTAAGGCCTTTTAAAAACTGAATGACATGATTTTAAGAAATTAGGGGAATCACACAATCTGCAATGTAGTGAAAAATGTGTCAAAGTAGTCGGAGGGCCGAGATCATTGCAAAGCTGATTATTTGGTGTTTAGATGCTCCAGTCTAGGGTCTTTTGCACCAGATGTACTTTTCCCTGGCTTAAAGTCTTTGCATGGATGTCCTTATTTTCTAGACCCAATTAGACTGTAAGACTGGTATTCTGGTTTGTTCCCATTTTACAGGTACAGAACTTGAATATAAAATGAACCCTCAAATCCAGAGCTGGCATGAGTAACACTGTTCACTGAAACAAGGCAGTCAGACCCTGCAATCATTGTCGCTTAGAGCCTATTTCTGACTTTTCAGCTGCACCAGAAGACCATTTTCAGAAAATCTTCTTACAAAACTAGGAGAACTAGTCATACACATCAATGGGTTAAAATTCTCTACCACTCTATAGATCTGTGATTTTGGAGGGACTCAGACTAAAAACAAGAGATTTTTATATTTTAGAAAAATAGAGAAAAGAAAAAAGAAAAGAAATACTGAGTATTGTGAGATGTTGCATAGATTTAGATAAAAATAGATCTCAAAAAAATAAGAAAGGTAAAGTATAGCAAACTGGTCCACTGCAAAAACTCTAAAAGGAAACATAGTTGAAAGATGAAGGGTGACATTTGAAAATGAAAGCATGTCTACCATCCCACATCATTCTAGTGAGGAGGTAACTAAAAATGCAGGGAAAGAAACCAGAGAGAGACAGACATTTGGAGCGGTCCTCCAGTGAGCCCCAGAATAGGAAAGAATAAAATATTTTCCCCCTGACTGTACCTTCCCACAAGGTCCTAGAGCCCAGAACAGGCATCCTAACATACTGAAAGTCCTACTTGGAGTTTCTAGGACACTGTCCCCACCTAGAGGCCAGACAGCAAAGAAAATGAGATGTGCTGAATACTGAACCACAGAATTCAACTGGCAAATTCAGTCAACAGTTGTTTTATATCATCAGTGGAACAGCTTTGAAATGTTGGTGAAAAACTTACCAAAGGAGGTGGTAATACCAAATAACAATGATTAATGAGTTTTCAGCTATATTGGTCTACCTTAGAATACCCAAGTCTAAATTTTAGCAATATTTTTAACAAAGCTTTCACTGATAGTCTGAGAGAGCACTATAAGGAAATATATGCTTGACTTACAGCCACTTATTCTGAGAGATAATTCAGAAATTGTACACAAATGTTGTGGATTACATACCAGGAGAACAGCTTGTGTTTTACTAGAAATAAAATGGAGGTTATAGTCACGGGGAAGCAATATGGTACCTGCTGGGAAGGAGCACTCTTTATCATCTAGTGGCTTTTTACTCCAAGCATCATCACCTCCATTTTTTCCTGGCCTATGTCTATATCTGTTCTGCTACTAGGGGATTGAAGAGTGTAGTCAGGCTGTGTCACAGACAAGCTGCATGTTTGGAAAATAGATGGCCCCTGCAGATGGCCAGCAACAGAGACACAAGAAGTCAAAGCTGGCTCTCTTGGGTGACTGAATCATGTATTTGATTTGGCCAGACATTGAAAACCCCACATTATGCATGCTTGATCATGGTCATCAGTGTGATGTGGCTGCCTGTTAGTTGCATGTTGTGAAATCCTTAGCTGTTTCTGTCATTCCAACATTCAACTCCCTGGCACACTACTCTACTACAGAGCGTGCTTCCAAATTCCCTTATCCTTAAAAGGACTTTGGGAAATCAGAGATTGGCTCTGGAATGGGTGGCATCAGAAAGGGACTGAATGGTGTTATTGGAATTTGAACCATTTTTCTGTTGTTTTATAGGTTTAAAGTGGATTCTAGATCAACTTTCTAAATCACACATCACACACTCAAGTCCAATAATATATTTCTTTCAATTCTCTCTTATTGAGAAGCCAGACTATTCATCTGATGTCTTTACCAAAGCTTTACCAAAGCTTTAGGTCAAGTTAAAAGTGAGCTTTGTTTTCCTCTAGTGTATTACTTGTGATCCTCAACTAACAATGAAAATGAAGTATTGTTCATTGCCATGTGTCCAATTGAATCTTTAGTCTTTTAAAATGTCAAAACTTCAACATGTACATGAACCAAATGATGGGTTTTTTTATTTGTTTGTTTTCTACCATGCAGGTTCTGACAGCAGGATGTTAGGAACATGCTATCCTGCACTCCTATCAGGCCCATGATCAGCAGTTCTCAATCTGTGGGTTGAGACCCCTTTGAAGGTCAAATGACCCTTTCACAGGGATCGCCTAAGACCATTGGGAAACACAGATATTTGCATTGCAATTCATAACAGTAGCGAAATTACAGTTACGAAGTAACAATAAAAATAATTCTATGGTTGGGGTCACCACCACAACATGTGGGTCAGAGCATCAGGAAGGTGAGAACTACTGGTCTAGATGATGCCACATGAGGTACATATCACTGATCTAAGGCATGCACTTGGCTTTGCTATTATGTTTTAATTTTAATAAAAATCAATTCACTATCCTGAACCTGCAGATAAAACATCACACTGCTAGAACAAGTCTTGTGAGTGGCCATTCTAGTTATATAGAAGTTTGCTGAGTTGCTCAGAATAGGAGATGTAGCAATAATTTGAGTGGCTACCATAACCTCTCTGTGTGAAGGCATTCTCTTGGAATAATAAGACTTTAGTCTAACAAAATTCAAGCCAGCATCCTGTTTAAATCACTAGGATGTTTACAAAACATAACAAACATTGAAACTTGGTCTTAGTTGCAGGGATCCAGTGTATCTGGTGCCATCAAGATTAGTAAGTCTGGAAAAGTAATTTCTACTGCTCTCCAGTGAGATTTGGAGGCATTAAGGCATTGGAAAGTCAAAATGGCAACTGTACAAAAGAGCCAGAAATTATCCAGAGGAGCTAAGCACAACTGGGAAATGATTTGTATTTGTGAAATCATAAAAGTGAGGGCAGTGAAACAATATTATCTGTGTTCTATGATATTCAAGTGATGGGGCTCTTATGTTATAACATGCAACCCACATTTAAATTTAAAAGGTTGTGAGTGGTAACATGGTTTCAGCAGTCTAGACAAGAGCACTATGAGGAAAGGTCAGAGAGGACAATGGAGACCTTGAGATGTTTGAAAGAAAGGAAATATGAAAAAGAAGGACATTAATTATTAATAAAAGTGTCTACGTGTGTGGGTGTGTTCTTTGAGAACTTATGGACTCTGTCAACAATAGCTTCTCCCCCCTGACTTGGGTCTAGTCATTATGTGTAATAAATTATGTAGCTAAACATGTCATCTTCCCTTTTCAGTTACCATTCCTTATAAAAAAAAATATCCATGCCTACCCTCTGGTACCAGGCACATCTCTCCTCATTCACTTGCTGTTTCAGTCTTTGCCATCAGCTTTGTGTTGGGTCTTATCACAGCAAAGATTGTAATTAGCAGTCAAAAGAACCACCATCAAGAATGGGGATGACTCCTCGCTATGGACTAACTTAGGGCAAGTACCCCTTCCTCACAAGAGAATCACCACCATCCACATCCCTAAAGGACAATTTATCTTCCCAAAGTGAATTTATATCTCTCTTAGTATTCTGTTTATTAACAAGAAAAACCCATGCAGAGCCTTTAACTTCAGAATGATCTGTTTTGTATGCTCAATTATATGAAAAATGTTTATTGTGTTTGATACCTATTTACTATAGGTATGAACAGTGCCATGTACACTACTCCCTTCCATTTCCCTTCAGTTGATGTTATTTAGTCTTCAGCTGTCCTTTATCTTTAAACAAAATAGCATTTAAATGAAGATAGTCTCCTTTTAACGTCTAATACCCTCACTTGATCTAACAGTAGACAGATCTCAGCTAAATAATTTTCAAGACCTCAGCTATTTATAATGGCAATTAAGTTAAACAGGACATCTTTACTCTGTAAGTTTTTCTGATCTCCAGCTCTTTTTTTTTCCTCTACTGATTATGTGTACAGTCCTGAAAGTGACCTCCACAACACAAAGTTCTCTAGTCACCAAAACTAAGGCTAATTTATCTCGAGACCTTCAGGATTTTGCCTGAGATCTGGAGGCACAAATAGAATCTTGTTGGGGCCAATTGTAGGAGGCCACTTGTTCATAAGACACTTGTTGGTTCCCTGTTGCTCAGCCACAAAATAATCACACAGAAACCATATTATTTAAATCATTTCTTGGCCCATTAGCTTCTTATTGGCTAGCTATTAAATCTTAATTTAGTCCATTTCTAGTAATCCCTGTATTACCAGATGGGCTGTGGCTAACCAGGTAAAGTTCTGTCATCTGTGTCTGGTGGGGCTATATGGCTTCTCTCTGACTCTGCTTCCTTTCTCCCAGCATTCAGTTTAGTTTTTCCTACCTACCTAAGTTCTTCCCTATCAACAGGGAAACACGGTTTCTTTATTTACCAATGGTATTCACAGCATATAGAGGGGAATCCACATCAGAATCCGCCTTCTTTTGGACTCAAAGTTTAGAGTGTTCAGACAACCTAGTTCCTTCTTATTGATTGAATATATTCCATCCTTTGGCTATAGTCCCAGTATGTCTTAATTATACAGGATTCCTCTGAGTCTGTTCTTTTTTAGTTCAGGAACAGCCAAAAAGATGAACCATTGACAACATAGGAATAACTGAAGAATAGCTTTTCTTCTCTCACAAACATGACTATATAGTTTCTTCTGAGTACATCCATACACTACTGACCTCTTTTTTTTCCTCTAGGACCCATCCAGGTAGTTAGGAATCACAGGTGCTAAGAGAATCTCTCAGATCATGACAAGAGATGGTACTCAAAAGGCTAGCTGTGATAGTTGCAACATTCTGATGGATGCTGTGCATCCTCATAGTTCTTTTCAAAGGTGATCACTTAGGGTGCACTGAATGCTCTGCTCAGAACTCTTACTACCTTTAGCTGCAAGAAAGAAAGAAGGAATGAAAGAAAGAAAGAAAGAAAGAAAGAAAGAAAGAAAGAAAGAAAGAAAGAGGAAGGAAGGAAGGGAAGGAGAGAAGGAGGGATGGAGGAGATGGGAGACAGAGAGGGAGGAAGGGAAGGAAGGAGGAAGGAAGGAAGGAAAGAATAAGGAAGGAGAGCCATTATAGTTTAATCAGAAGTGGATATTTCATCAGCATGTGTTACTTAGAAGACACCAATCATATGCATCCTCTTTTATCTCTCTCTCTTCACCTTGTTCATGAGGCACAGTTCCAGAATACTATCACTAAAATTAACAAACACTGTAAAACAATGTAAGTGTTGTTTCAGTTAAATATCTTGCTGAAAGTGGAGAAAGCATTCCTAAGCAAAGAAATAGAGACAGGGTACATAAAGTAAAATATTGATAGGTTTTTCCCAACAATTTTAGATGTTCATGCAACAATGCCTTCCCAAAAGCAAACTCTGAAAAGCACATATTAGGAGAAAATTGGCATGCCATAAATAACACACAATGGGTAGTTATGCCTAATACAAAAAGTATTTTTACAAAGAAGAAATGAATATGATTGCAGGAAACAGGCAGAATGAGAAGTTGATACACAGAAGGAAGGGTATAAGTGGAGACAGACATAGTTCGTATAGTTGAACTTACCAGTGCCACTTTTATTATATCATGCATGTGCTTACTTCTCTGATAATGTGAGAAAGTGAATGATTATATGCTATAAGGAGAAATGTTATATGCTACATTATTTTCCATATGTAATGTACAAATCTGCATCAAACCACACAAAAATCTACTAAACCAACCACTAGGAATTTGATGTAAAGAAAAATTTCAAACATATAAAATCATTAACTAATAAATATGTTAACCACATGGTATTTATATAGGAAAAAGAAACAAATGTGGGTACTGAGGAGATCCATCAAGAGGGGTAAGTGTGTGCCCACACAAATGGACAGTCCCAAGAACAGAGTACAGGCCCCCATCCATTTCCCTAAAAGTTTCTGGCCATTCAGCTGGGTGTCTCCCTGGATACTGGCTTCCTCTAGTTACCCCATCCCATATTGCCACCAAGCACTCCATTCCATCTGCAGGGACCTTAGGTCCACCAGCACAGCCTGCTTCAGGAAAGAGGGGATCTGAGAGCCACCTCCAGTGCTGAGGGGTCCTAAGAGAGGGCAGACCAAGAAAATCCCCCAAGTACACAGTCCAGCAAAGATTGGACCAAGATGCCAAGACTCTCCTGGCTGCATTTGGAGGAAGAGATAGGCTGGCACCAATGCAAGAATTCCTACAACAACTCGAAAAGCAACATGACAACACCAGAATCCAGTGAACACGCAACAGGAAGACTTGACCATCCTAATGCAGAATAAGTAGAAGAAATCGATTTTAAATGTAACATTAATGATACGAGACCCTTAACCAGGATGTGAAAAACTCCCTTAAAGAAATAGAAGAGAAGACAAACAAAAAGTTAGAAGAAAATAATAAATCCCTCAAAGATACCCAAGAAAACCAAGAAAAAGCAATCAAACAGGTAAAGGAAACAATTCAAGACTTGAAGACTGAAATGGAGGTAATAAAGAAAACACAAACCAAGGGATGGCTGGATGTGGAAAATCTGGGTAAATGAACTGGAACTACAGAGACAAGTATAACCAACAGAATTAAAGAGATAGAAGAAAGAATTCAGGCACTGAAGATAGTATAGAGGAAATAAACTCATTGATCAAAGAAAACAGCAAATCCAACAAATTCTTAACATAAAACATCCAGAAAATCTGGAACACCATGAAAAGACCAAACCTAAGAATAATAGGCGTAGAAGAAGGAGAAGAAGTACAGCTCAAAGGCCCAGAAAATATATTCAACAAAATTATAGAAGAAAACTTTCCCAACCTAAAGAAGAATATTCCTATGAAGATACAAGAAGCATACAAAACACCAAATAGACTGGATCAAAAAAAAAATACCCTAGCCATATAATAATCAAAACACAAAACCTACAGAATAAAGAAAGAATATTAAGAGCTGCAGAGGAAAAAGGTCAAGTAACATATAAAGGTAAACCTATCAGAATTACACCTGACTTCTCTATGGAAACCATGATAGCCAGAAGGTCTTGGATAGATCTGCTGCAGGCACTAAGAGACCATGGATGGAAGCCCAAACTACCATACCTGGCAAAGCTTTCTTTCACCATCAATGGAGAAAACAAGCTATTCCAGGACAAAAACAGATTTAAACAATACGTAGCCACAAACCCAGCCTTATGGAAAGTACTAGAAGGAAAACCACAACCCAAAGGAGCCAACACCACCCATAATAACAGAGACAACTGAAAACCTTCCACCAGCACAACCCAAAAAAGGAAAACACACAAACACTATCACACACACACACAAAAAATAACCAGAGTCAACAACCACTGGTCACTAATATCACTTAATATCAATGGACTCAATTAACATATAAAAAGGCACAGGTTAAAAGAATGGATACGAAAACAGGATCTAACATTCTGCTGCTTACAAGAAACACACCTAAACCTCAAAGACAGACACTACCTCAGAGTAAAGGGTTGAGAAAATGTTTTCCAATCAAAGGGAATGAATAAACAAACTGGTGTGGCTATAATAATATCTAACAAAATTGACTTCAAACTAAAATCAATCAGAAGAGATGGAGAAGGACACTTTATACTCATAACAGGAAAAATTCATCAGGATGAAGTCTCAATCCTGAATATCTATGCCCCTAATATAACAGCACCCACATATATAAAAGAAACATTACTAGATCTCAAAGCACACATCAAACCCCACACACTAATAGTAGGAGATATCAACACTCCTCTCTCACCAATGGACAGATCAACCAGACAAACTTAACAGAGAAATAAGAGAACTAAAAGATGTAATGAATCAAATGGACTTAACAGACATCTATAGAACATTCCACCCCAATAGAAAAGAATATACCTTCTTCTCAGCACCTCATGGAATGTTCTCAAAAATTGATCACATACTCGGTAACAAAGCAAACATCCACAGATAGAAAAAAATATAGTAACCACCTGTGTCTTATCAGATTACCATGGAATAAAGTTAGAATTCAACAACAATTCTACCCCCAGAAAGCCTACAAACTAATGCACACTGAACAGTCAACTACTGAACTACGCCTAGGTCAAGGAAAAAATAAAGAAAGAAATTAAAGTCTTCCTTGATTTCAATGAAAATAAAGACACAACATACCCAAACCTAAGGGACACTATGAAAGCTGTGCTAAGAGGAAAGTTCATAGCACTAAGTACCCACATAAAGTAAATGGAGAAACCTCACATTAGAGACTTAACAGCACACCTGGAAGCTCTAGAAAAAAAAGCAGACTCACCTAGGAGGAGTAGAAGACTGGAAATAATCAAACTGAGAGCTGAAATCCATAAAATAGAAACACAGAAAACAATCCAAAGAATCAATGAAACAAAGAGCTGATTCTTTGAGAAAATCAACAAGATTGACAAACCCCTCTCCAAACTAATCAAAAGTCAGAGAGAGAACACACAAGTTAATAATATCAGAAATGAAAAGGGGGACATAACGACAGACACTGAGGAAATTCAGAGAAACATTAGGTCTTACTACAAAAGCCTGTATGCCACAAAATTGGAAAAAGTAAAAGAAATGGACATTTTTTTAGTTAAGTACCATATACCAAAATTAAATCAAGACCAGGTGAACAATTTAAATAGACCTATAAGTTTCAAGGAAATAAAAGCTGTCATCAAAAACCTCTGAACCAAAAAAAGCCCAGGACCAGATGATTTTAATGCAGAATTCTACCAGAACTTCCAAGAAGAGCTGATATCTATATTCCTTAATGTGTTTCACTTAAGAGAAACAGAAGAGTCATTGCCAAACTCTTCTTATGAAGCTACAGTTACCCTGATACCAAAACCACAAAAAGACTCAACCAAGAAAGAAAATTTCAGACCAATCTCATTCATGAACATTGATGCAAAAATTCTCAATAAAATACTGGCAAACCGAATCCAAGAACACATCAAAAAATTAGCCATTATGATCAAGTAGGCTTCATCCCAGAGATGCAGGGCTGGTTCAACATACAATAATCTATCAATGTAATCCATCATATAAATAAACTGAAAGGAAAAAAACCATATGATCATTTCATTAGATGCTGAAAAAGCGTTTGACAAAATTCAACATGTTGGGACCATTTGGGGTCCCGGCCTTCAGCTGCTCTTCCCTGTTAGAGATCTTTCCTTTCCTTCTGATATGAGTTACTGAAGGCTGTGTCATAATTGTTTACCAGCTCTGCTTCATGAGCACGTGTTGCCTTGAGGATCAGAGGATAAGGTTTTCACCTGTTGGCCCACCTGACTGTTGGGTATATAAGTCTCCATGGTGCTATTGAATAAAGGGCTTCTTACCAGTGACTAGAAGTCCGTGTCTCTGTATGTCTCTCTGTCTGTGCTGTCTGTCTGTCTTTGTGTGGTACAACCTCCAGCCCCTTGCCCAAAGCTCGCAAACTGTATGGTAGCGCATAGAGCACAGATTTATGATAAACGTCTTGGAGAGATTAGGAATACAAGGTCATACATAAATATAATAAAAGCAATTTACAGCAAGCCGACAGCTAACATCAAATTAAATAGAGAGAAATTTAAAGCCATTCCACTAAAATCAAGAACAAGAAAAGGCTGTACACTCTCTCCATACCTCTTCAATATAGTGCTTGAAGTTCTAGCAATAGCAATAAGACAACATAGGGAGATCTAGGGGATTCGAATTGGAAAGGAAGAAGTCAAACTTTCGTTATTTGCAGATGATATGATAGTGTACATAAGTGACCCCAAAAACTCTACCAAAGAACTCCTACAGCTGATAAATACCTTCACTAATGATAAATACCTTCAGAAAATGGAAGGATATCCCATGCTCTTGGATTGGTAGGATCAACATAGTAAAAATGGCAGTTCTACCAAGGCAATCTATAGATTCAATGCAATGCCCATCAAAATCCCCACAAAATTCTTCACAGACCTTGAGAGAACACTCTCTTTATATGGAAAAACAAAAAAAACAGGATAGCCAAAACAATCCTCTATACAATAAAGGAGGCATTACCATTCCTGACTTCAAACTCTATTACAGAGCTACAGCAATGAAACCAGCTTGGTATTGGCAAAATACAGAGACATTGACCAATGGAATCAAATCAAATACCTGGATATTAATCCACAAACCTATGAACACCCGATTTTTGACAAAGGAGCTAAAATTATACAATGGAATATAGAAAGCATCTTTAATAAATGGTGGTGGCATAACTGAATGTCAACCTGTAGAAGAATAAAAATAGATCCATATCTATCACCATGCACAAAACTCAAGTCCAAATGAACTAAAGATCTCAATATAAATCTGACTACAATGAACCTGATAGAAGAGAAAGTGGGAAGGAGACTGCAACACATGGGCACAGGAGACCACTTCCTGTGTATAACCTCAGTGGCACAGACAATAAGAACAACAATGAATAAATGGGACCTCCTGAAACTGAGAAGCTTCTGTAAAGCAAAGGACACAGTCATTAAGAAAAAAAGGCAAACTACTGAATGGGAGAAGATCTTTACCAACCCCACATCAGACAAGGCCTTATCTCCAAAATATATAAAGAATTCAAGATACTAGACATTAAAATTATAAATAACCCAATTAAAAAATGGGGTACTGAGCTGAGCAGAGAATTCTCAACAGAAGAAGTTCAAATGGCCAACAGATACTTAAGGTCATGTTCAACTTCCTTAGCGATCATGGAAATGCAAATCAAAATAACTTTGAGATACCAACTTACACCGGTCAGAATGGCTAAAATCAAAAACACCAATGGTAACCTATGCTGGAGAAGTGGTGGAGTAAGGGACACACTCATCCATTGCTAGTGGGAATGCAAACTTGTACAACCACTTTGGAAATCAGTGTGGCAGTTTCTCAGAAAATTGGGAGTCAACCTACCTCAAGATCCAGCAATACCATTCTTGGGAATATACACAAGAGATGCCCAATCATACCACAAAAGCATTTGTTCAACTATTTCATAGCAGCATAATTTTAATAGCCAGAAACTGGAAACAACCTAGATGCCCCTCAATGGAAGAATGGGTAAAGAAAGTGTGGCACATATACACATTAGAGTACTATTCAGCGAAAAAAAAAAAAAAACAATGACATCTTGAATTTTGCATGCAAATGGATGGAAGTAGAAAACACTGTCTTGAGTGAGATAACCCAGACCCTAAAAGATGAATATGGTATATACTCACTCATTAGTGGACTCTAGCCATAAACAAAGGACATTGAGCCTATAGTTCACCATCCTAGAGAAGCTAAATAATAAGGTGAACCCCCCCCAAAAAAAAAACATATATAGATCCTCCTGGAAATTGGAAGCAGACAAGATCACCAGGCAAAAGTTGGGAGCATAGGGGTGTGGGTGGGGTGGGGGCAATGGGAGACAGGGAGAGAGAAGCAAGAAGGGGAAAATTGGGGAGAGCTTGGGGGAATGGAATGGTTGAGATGGAGGAAGGGGGGGATATGGGAGCAAGGAAGAAGATATCTTAATTAAGGGAGCCATTTTAGGGTTGGCAAGAGACTTGGCTCTAGAGGGGTTCCCAGGTGTCCACAGGATGTCCCCAGCTAGGTTCTTGGGCAATAGAGGAGAGAGTGACTGAACTGGCCTTCTCCCATAGCCACACTTATGAATATCTTGAATATCACCATAGAACCTTCGTCCAGCAATGGATGGAGATAGAGACAGAGACCCACATTGGAGCACTGAACTGAGCTCCCAGGGTCCAGTTGAAGAGCAGAAGGAGGGAGAAGATGAACAAGGAAGTCAGGACCATGAGGGATTGGTCCACCCATTGAGACAGTGTGCCTGATCTAATGGGAGCTCACCAAGGCCAGCCGGACTGGGACTGAAAGAACATGTGATCAAACCAGACTCTCTGAATGTGGCTGCCAATGGGGGCTGACTGAAAAGCCAATGTTAATGGCACTGGGATTTGTTTCTACTGCATGTACTGGCTTTTTGGGATCCTAGTCTGTTTGGATGCACACCTTCCTAGGCCGGTATGGAGGGGGGAGGGCCTTTGACTTCCCACAGGGCAGGGTACCCTACCCTCTCTTAGGACTGGAGGTGGAGGAGGGAGGACAAGTGGGGGAGTGGGAGGGAAGTGGGAGGAGGGGAGGAGGTGGAAATTTTGAATGGTATTATTCATAAAGCAATAAAAATTAAAAAAGAAACAAATGTGTAGCAGCCTAAATCTAAAGCATATACATGCTGTAATAGCCATAAGCAAGCGATATGTCATGAATCAAAATTTGTATCAGAAGCCAGGCATGGGAGCATACACCTTTAATCTCAGCACTTCAGATCTCTGTGAGTCTGAAACCAGTCTTGTCTACACAGTGACACCCTGTCTCCAAAAGAAATTATGCCAAGTAGTAAATGCTATGCCTCCTAAACAGGCTACAGTAGAATAAGACAAGAGAGTGATGAGGATGCTATTTCTCTCATGTGCCCGGTCAGAGAAGACATCTAGAATTCAGTGAGAGAAATACATTTAGTCATCTGAAGAGCTAACTTGCACTGCAGGGGAAAAGCCAAGTGTGTGGTACAGAGAAGCATTTGTGAAGGGTTGATAGGGACAGAATGATAGCCAGAAAGGAGTAGAGGATGATTTAGTCAGGAGACCAAGAAAATATATCACATTGCCATTAAGAACCATGAACAAAATGCTGAGGTTTACTACATTGACTGAGAATTAGGTTACGGTAGAAGACAGATGGTCCCTAATGGGCTGGTGAAGAATCTAGATAAGAGTTTTCTAGAATAGAGTATTTGGAGCAGACTGTGGGAAACAGTGGATTTGGGGTATATTTTAAAGATGCTGGCAATAAATACATGAAGGGATGAATGTTAGGGAAAGAAGAAATAAAGACAAGAAGGAGGTTTAATTAGAATAGAAGGTGCTATTTACTGAGCTGAAAATAACTGAGGGAAGGATGAAGATGCCATGGGGAGGGACCTCAGATCTGTTTGAAATGTTCACACTAAGAGTCTTGTTAATTTTCAAGAGCAGAAGTCTAAGATCAAACTTATATAACTGTATCTATATATACACATAGATAGTATTAGAAGTCACAGGATTGAGATTACCTATAATATACCCCACAAACTGGCTCACAGCCACATCAAGTCATTTTTGTGCTTTTGTGTAAATGCTATATTGGAAGAGAGTCAGAGTCATTCATTCATGTATCAATTGTGGCTGTTTTACTTTATGGTATCTGAGTAGAGTGATTGCAACAGAGAATATTCAGCCCAGAAAAAAAAAGCATAAGATACTTCTCATCTGATCATTTACACAATTAAGAACTCATCTTACCCCAGAGTTGAGTAGAGCTGAAATAGCAAGTCTGAAGACGCGGCTACGGTATCTTTGAATATCTCATACTTTGGAGTATATACAGCACAAAACATGGGGGAAGGAACAGGCAAAGTCATACTGTTTCACACTGATTTCCATCACACATGGATCAGAGGCCACAGAGAGGATGCCCCGAGGATGTGGCTGAAAGAACAAATTAATGAATGAATGAAGTAAGGAAATTATTTTAAAAGTGAATAGCTGAAGCATTTCGTACCACCACTGTCTGTCCATATGTCAACATGATTCTACGACAAAAGATATGGAGATTTCCCTAAGGCTTTCACGAGAACGACAGAGACAATTTTAAACTCGCGAGGCTAAGATAAAAACAGCAAACTCAGATGCAGTTGTGATATTTTAGGTTTACCTTTTCATCCTAAAACCAGGTTGTGCATATTTATATTGTAGCATCCAAAACAAAGATGAGATTGCTAAAATGAAAGGTTCGGTCTTCCCAAGTACTTCATACTCTATCACTGGAGAAGATGGGCAATTCAGAAGCCAATCTGTGTGGTGTAATTTATCCCAGCCACCCAGCAGACATAAGTATTACTTTTGGGCTTGCTCATTCTCAGTGGTGTTTCATTTTGTAAGCCATCCAGCATTTCTCACATCTTACAGCTACACACGGTATCTAATACAAAATTCTGTCCCCAGGAGGCTGTGCACACTGTCTCCTGGGTTCCAAGCTTGGCGCCACAGGGCCTCTGCAACAATTGACCTATTTTCTTGAATCCATCTAAAGATATTTGCTGAGAAGTTTAGGCACTGTAAAGGTAAGGGTTCAAGGAAGTGGTATCTTAAACATTTTATGAGCTATCCCCACATATTGCCCTATTCAGTAACACAAAACCTTCTAGAAGATACATAAGAAATAATAAAATTCTAATACTATCAATAATTAGTTCTCACTGCTAAATTATATTAGACCATCCTCAAAGTGCTTTCTAAGATGGATGGGTTTTGTTTGTAAGAAGAAGGTAGTTTGGGACCAGTGAGATGGCTTACTGGGTGAAAGCACTTACCACAGATGCATGATGAACTGATTTCAAGCCCCAGAACCCACAATAAAAGGAAAGAATCAAATTTGAAAGTTGTTCTTTTACCTCCACATGTGCACAATAGCAATGCCATACATACAGACAGACAGACAAACACACACACACACACACATGTCCACCACACTTACTCACAAATGTACAGACACATAAATGCATGTGCACATACACACAAATTCATGCACACACATAAAAAACACATACACATGCACATATGCACAGTCACATATACATACATATACCCCAGTCACTCATTTACAAGCACATATACCCAAACATATCACACATAAACACACAAACTAATAATAATGAACAAATACATTTTTAAAATATTTTTATATTTTAAAAGAAGAAATTTGAATTGGACTATCACAGTATAGTAAACTTTTCACTATCACTTAACATGAACTACCTGATTTTAACACCAAATATTTGTGACCATAGCATTTCTGGTTTTTTTGTTTTGTTTTCTGGATTTGTTTTGTTTTAACATTCACTAATCCTATACCTCTGTGAAGCCTAGAAGTGAGCTTCAAATGGTTTGAAAAGAACACAAACAAGGTCTCCCATGACTAAGTGAAGCCACTTTGAGTAAATTCGAGGTATAGATTTCATAAGGGTAACACTACCCTCACAGGATGAATCTGATGCCAATGCATTACATAATGATTAGCTTAAGTAGTTGTGTGACCTCAATAAATTGTTAATTCACTTTGGCTAAGATCAAATAACACTGCCTAATTTAAAAATCATGTGTTCTCATCATGATAAGATTTCATTTCTATTTAACTTCCTGCCAAGTAAACACTACCAAGAAACCACAGGGAGCATTTTCTTCATCTTTGCTAATTATTCTGCTTACTTATCGAATAGCAAACCTTGTTCTAAACAAGCACTTCCTACAACATGCCTCATCTCCTGCAACATCTCTCAGGAATAGTAGCAGATGTCTCACCTGATAGTCTTTGGCAAAACATTTCATCGTTAATCTGCAATTTTAAACCATCCTTCAACTTCTGTTCTTACCGTTTCACTTAATTTCTAGTTCAGAGTAGAGCTCTGAGATCTTGAAAATTATATTTTGTAATGTCAATGTACTCATTAAGCTTAAAAAGTTCATGTGTGGCAGAAGGATGCCTTCTGATATACTTTGAAGTCTTATGCTATCCCAGAATATCGACTTGCTCCCAGGCTCCAAGAAACACAAATGTGTTCATCCAATTTTGAACATAATGGGTTTGATCCACCATTTTCTGTTTAAACCAACACTTCATAGCCAGTGTTGGTTAACAGAGAACACAAGACATGAAATTAGGAACCTAGGAGGAATTGGAGAGAGCAGGAGCAGGGTCTTGAATATCATTAAAATACATCAAATTGTCTCTAAAATTTCAAACAAAAATGCTAAACTCTAACTTGACAAAAAGAAAAATGAAAGAAAAACATAAAGAAAAGAAGCTTTAACAAAATAAGAAGCACGTTGTAGTCACCTAAGACTGACATGAACTATCAGAAGCTGTGTGACTCAAACAAGAGAAATGTATTTTGTGAGGTCAAGACACCAGCAGGATACCAGCTCCTGTTCATTCCTCTCTCTCTACTTTGCACACACTGCCATTTCTCTGGGTCTTCCTGTGGTCCTCCTTCTATGCATATCTGCATGCAAAGGGTCTGATAATAATCATTCCATTTATGACCGATTAGGGTACACTCTAATGACTTTATTTAAACTTCAACATAACTTTAAAAGTCTTCATTCTACAGTCACACTAAGTTGGGGAGATGGATAGGACTTCAACATATTCACTGAAGTAGACACGACTTGGCCCTTAACAGCAGGGTTAACTGAGAAGAGAGGGGAATGTGGCAAGTTTAGCCTTGAACCTTAACTACAATGAAATCAAGTCAGCTTCCTATAATTTCTTATTATGAAGATTTCTAAGCAGCAAAATTACTTCTGTCCTCAAGTATGAGTCCTTTTTAAAGGAAGTGTCAGTATAAGAAAATATTGAGAACCCTGGGAGCCAGTTACCTGTGGATGCATCATCTTAGGAAGGCTCCCAACTTTCTGTAAACACTCTATTTTCTTTCATAGAGTGTCTCATGGTGTGTTCTACACTAGCCCTGTAAAATGTTCTGCAATGAGAAGCTTTCTGTGGCCAGAAACAACGGGAGTGTTGATTCTGTGTCATCATTGACAAAGTTCTATGGAAGTTTCCAGACATAAATGGCATTGTCCATTTTACATAATTTGCATTGTCAATGTGATGTAGTCACAAGCCCCTTTATTCTCAGTGTTTATTAATATTTTACAGTTTAGATACATGTGAAAAGTCATTATTGCAAGTATTTTGAAATTATATTCTGACCTCAGTATCTCATAAATTAACCCCAGAGTTATGATTTTGAATGTGGGGTCACTGAATGCAGAGACACCATGGAAACTGATGTAGGAGGTCATTCTGACTATGTGTTGCTTTCATTGGTTGGATAAAGAAACTGCCGTGGCATTTTGATAGGGCAGAACTTAGATAGGTGGAGTAGACTGAACTGGATGCTGAAAAAAAGGGACAATGTGGAAGATGCCATGAAGCTCCTGCTTGAGACTGATGCTGGTTAGAATGTTGCCGGTAAGCCATGACCTCATGGTGTTGCACAGATTGGTAGAAATGGGTTAAATCAAGATGTGAGAGTTAGCCAATAATAGGCTAGAGATAATGGGCCAGACATTAATTTAATTAATACAATTTCTGTGTGGTTATTTCAAGTATAAGCTAGCCAGGCGGGACAGAACAAAAGCAGGCCCTCTCTCCTCCAATAACAGTTTGGCGCCCAACATATAAATACACTTAAAAAACTGAGAGAGTTAAACACAATTACAGACAATGCAGTAGGACAGATTCAGACATAAAAGACCTCTAAATGAGTCATAGTGTTAGATAAAGTACATAGGCTTGGGAAAGGAAAAAAAGCATAAAAACTCATAAAATAAAGCTAATGCTTTAAAAAAGGGGGGGTAAAGTCTTTAAAGAGACAGAGTACAGTCATAGATTAAAAAAATAAAGAAAAATAAGCCACTTAAAAATGAAAAATTCACAGAGTCTGGATTAGAGGTTCTTCTTTTGTTTTCACAGAAGATGAGACCCTGTGGATTGCTTCTAGACCAATATGGTATGATAGACCACACCCTCCTGAAAGGTTGCTGTAAACAACCTCAAAAAAATTACTTTACTCAACTGCCAACTGAGATGAACTTAGCACACAGGATATATCATAAAAGACCTGATTAACAGTGCCCCCATACAGCATGAAACAGTTTGGAAAGAAAAAACTATTCCCATATTCCCAAATATTGTTTATAAATGTTCTTTTACATTTAAAAGGGATATGATATAGATATGAATAATTTACATTGGTAAGGATTTTGCTTTATTGATATAAATTTAAGGTCAATCTTGTTATACGTATATTTCTGCTCTTGATTAAGGTATTGTGATTGTGTAGTTCATTTAAAAAATGTAGTGTATAATTAGGAAATATAGGTTGTTAATGAATAATCATCTATAATAGTCAAGTTTGTAGTCATGTTAGTTAGATTTTCTAGATGTGCATAGATATATTTCAGATGGATAGGCATTCTTCAGATCTTTCAAAGACTACAGAATATGGCATTTAAAATGTTTTAATAACTTAGGACTTTTCATGATAATGAGACACATCTGCTCCTAGCAGCACCAGCTACTTCAAGAGGAAGATGGGCATTGAAGAGGCTCCTTATAGAGTTTGCTAGCCATTTGGGCAAGAACTTGCTCTTGCCTAGACTGCTTCACTGGACATGCAGTACCCACAGAGAAATGACTACTGAACTTGCCTAAAGGTGAGATGATCCTTCAGGGTACCTGCTTCATGAAATAGTCTGCAAGACATTCTGCAGGATATAGAAGAAAGTGACTGAACTGTCTTTAAAATTTCCTACTTCATGGTAAAGTCTGCTGGATACTATGGGCCTGTAGGCTGAAGATGGATGCCCCAATGGTACAAAAGAACTTTGGGTAAATGTCCAGGCAGCAAGATGTCTCTGTCATTTCCAGAGTTTTGGAATTTGCTTACAATGCACTTCCTGTTTATTTAGGTAATATTATATCCTTCTGGAGTCTTTGATGGAGTTTAAGAATAGATAGATAGATAGAGTTTTCCATTGTTATGATAAAAGATAAAATAGATATAAATATCGTAACTGTAATTCTTGCTTGATAACTGTTTTGTTATATGCAATTTTACTATGTTAAATTGAAAGCCTTTCTTTTTTGTTTAAACAGAAAAGGGGAAATGGCGCAAGAGGTCCTTCTGACTATGTGTTGCTTTCATTGGTTGGATAAAGAAACTGCCTTGGCATTTTGATAGGGCAGAACTTAGATAGGTGGAGTAGACTGAACTGGATGCTGGGAAGAAGGGCAGTATGGCAGATGCCATGAAGCTCCTGCCTGAGACTGACGCTGGTTAGAATCTTTCCCGGTAAACCATGACCTCGTGGTATTACACAGATTGATAGAAATGGGTTAAATCAAGATGTGAGAGTTAGCCAATAATAGGCTAGAGATAATGGGCCAGACATTAATTTAATTAATACAATTTCTGTGTGGTTATTTCAGGTGTAAGCTAGCCAGGTGGGACAGAACAAAAGCAGGTCCTCTCTCTTCCAACAACAGGAAACACCCAATACCAAGGATCTACAGAGAAAGAGCAACATAGAAAATCCACAGAAGGCCGAGACAATGACGATGCCAGCTATTTTCTCTTACCCCATTGGGACAGGACAATTCCTACTCCACAAAGGCATTTGTTGCCCTAGTTTCTAGAACTTGTGAATAAGTTATATTATATAACAGGGGAAATGAAGTTAACAAGTTGAGTCAATTTTGCTAATGATCAGACAGTAGAATCAGATTATCCAGGTGGGTCTTATGTAGTCACAGTCTTTCTAAGCAGGAAAAAAAGGCAGTGGAAATGTCAGAATCTGACAGCGCAGTGGGAGAAGGGATGGACTGGTCACTGCTGTCTTAAAAGAAAACAAACCCAGAAGCTACAAACTACAGATGACCTCTCATAGCTGGGCAAGATTCTCTACTCTGCCTCCCAGGGGAACACAATGTTTCCAAACACTTGATTTTAGCCCAGACTACTTCAGACTTCTGACTTCTAGACTTCAAAGGGTATGCTGCCTTAAGCCACTAATATTTTGAATTTTGTTTGAGTGTAACAAAGGGCTAAAATAAAACCTCAGGATGATTTGCTGCACCTTACAAACTATTTTCCAAGGGTAAGTTGTATAATAGAGACACGGAGCAGTAGGTGCATCTGGGTGTTTACTATTCACTCTGCATGCTAGTTTTTCAAACAGTTGTAAGCCAACTTTGATGATGTAAGAGCCACCAAGCCATCCCAGTCAATGGATATAATACATAGACCAGAGAATAAGCATTGTGTATGCATTATATGAGTTGTGTCATTTGTTGATTGGAGGTAACTCTCTGGGTCAAATCCAAGATTAAGATGGCATCTTAGATTGTATAGGAAGATCTATTCTCAGACAAATTAGAGCTCAATAGGTCCTATATAAGCTGGTTGCCATGCCAAGCCCAATAATAATGACTCATTCCACACTGTGAATGGCATTGAATCCACTTGATCTCAGGCACTGTTCTAGGTACAGAAGTGAGGACAAAATAGACCCTTGCTCGTGTACAGCTTCTATTCCAGTAGAAGAAACAGGTAAACAAATAAATATGAGTTAAATGACAATGAAGTTGATTCTTCCTGAAGGATGTGAAAGAAAATCTATTCCAGCTTCCCCAGGCTCCTGTTAGTCTCGGCTTGAAGATGTGTTCTTCCTGTATCCATTCCCTTTGTGTCTCTCTGTTTTGTCTCAAGCAAATTGACCTTTTATGTAAGGACATTAGACATACTGGACTAAAGCTCACTCTAAAACATCTCATCTTTCCTTGATCATTTGCTAAGGCCCTATTTCAAAATAAAAGTATGTGTAGACACTGGGGATTATGACTGTAAAATCTTAGGTCAGACATGTTGACATATGCCTATAATCAGCACTCAGGAGGCTGAGATGAAAGAATGAAGAATTCAAGGTCTTGTTTACGGGTCTCAACCACATAGTAAGTCCTTGTCTCAAAAAAGACAACCAAAACAAAAAGTTGACAGCTGGTGAATAAATAGACAGGCAGTTGTCTATTTATTCTTATCCTATAAGAAAGGATCAACTGGTGGAACATAAAATTACTTGCAATTGGAATAAACAGCATGATGAAGGGTGATAAAATACTAGAATATAACCTATGATGCACCAGATAAATATTTCAAAAAAGTTATTGCTTCAAGCTGCCTCAGTATCCCAGTAGATGAAATGAGAAATTACATCTTTAGGATATCAATTCTCTGGTGGCTGTGAAGTTGGGAATTCTACCTTTGGAGACAGTGTCTTAATCACTGTTTTCCTGTGCTAAGTGACCCCACATTTTACTACAGAAGATTTACACCTCAGCTTAACTCAACTTTATTCTCTTCCATTGTCTTCTTATTTAGATTTTTCTAGAAATACACATACCAAAGAAAATTTTCAAAAGGCATGTTAACATTCCTCCATTAGGGGCCACTCTAAATGCATTCCAAGAGGGCTTGATGCCACCATAGTCACTCAATAGGCTAGCCAGTCCATGGGGGGATTAATTAAAAAGAGTGTAGTTCATGAGCTCCAAAGAGAGGGATGCTTCACTTTTCATTAGAGCCCTGTGCTCTTTTGTCCCTTTAAGCTTTGTAGAAACTATTGAGGTGTCAGGGTGGTCCGCAGGCTTCAGGAAAAAGGAAGAGAATATTTAACATGAATAGGTCAAAGACTTTGCTATTTCATTATAACTTCTCAGGGGGCACACTTAATTCCAATGCTCGCAACTTTGAAAAGGTTAATAGTTGGAGGGAGGAGGAATCCATGCTCAGGAGTGATCATCAGACAACCTCTAACATCATCGCAAGCATGTCTACATGCCAATGGTTCACACTTGCATGCACACACACCAGTACCAGATCGTATCATGAAAAGATGGAAAGACATGATACCTACATTCCTAGAAAATCTCTATCCCCTTCTAGGAAAAGGGGGGGCTCCTTTTATTAGTTTGGCCTTTTCCTTCATTTCTTTTTTTTAAATTATTTATTCATCTCTTTTTAAAAAAAAAAACCAATCTTTTCTCATTTTGCATACTTATCCCAGTTCCCACTCCTTTCCCTCCTCCAGATCCCTCTACCTTCCCCCTCCCCCTCCCCAACCTCTCCTCAGAGAAGGTAAGGCTTCCCATGGGGAATCAACAAACTCTAGCACATCACTTTGAGGCAATACCAAGGCGCTCCCCACTATATCTAGGCTGAGCAAGGTATTCCTCCAAAGAGAATGCCCTACAAAAAGTTCGTTTAAGCACTGGGCTGAGCTCCCAAAGTACAGTCAGAGAGGGAGGAGCGATAATATGAGCAAAGGGCTCAAGACCATGATGGGAATACCATTGAAACAGCTTGCCTGAGCTAATGGGAGCTCATTGACTCTGGAATGACAGTTGGGAACCAGCATAGGACCAAACTAAGCCTTCTGAATGAGGGTGACAGTTGTATGGCTGGGGCATTCTGTGGGACCACTAGCAGGGGGACCACGATTTATCTCTTACTTCCTTTTATCCTATATCTGAACATCAAGTGTTGAGAAGTTGATTTATGAGCTTATCCCATTTGCCTTTTCTTAAACAAGAATAAAATCTCACTCTCTGCTCAATCAACACTTGATCTTGTTATTAGAGTCATAAGTACAAGAAGGAAAAACAAAAGTAAATGGTGACTTGCATTCAAAACGCACAAGGACTTTGACCTTTGTACTTGTATGAAAATATCACAAATAGAAAACCTACTCTTGATAAGGACTTGACTACACAGCAAAGTTTCCAGATTAGTTTCTCCCCTTGAAATGGTGCTAATAGAGATATGTCTTAGTTTGGGTTTCTATTGCTGTGAAATATACCATGAGCACAGCAACTCTTATAAGGAAAATATTTAATTCAGGGGACTTGTTTATAGTTTCAGATGTTCAGCCCATTATCATTATGGCAGGGAGCATGGTGACAGGCAGGCAAATGTGGTAATGGAGAAATAATTTAGAGTTCTACTTCTTACAGGCAACAGGAAGTGAACTAACACTTCCTTTAACAAGGTCGTCCCTACTCCAACAAGCCATACTTCCTAATAGCGCTACTTCCCATGAGATTATGGGGGCCAATTATATCAAATTACCACAATATAGAATATGCAATGCTATCAACTGTTTAGGGAGGAAACTTGTTCTTAAGCTAGCAGCCTCAATAGGTCTCCTCAAATAGTATACAAATCACTGCTAAATTTAGAACTTAGTTGAATGTAGTTCATGTAGTTACTGCAAAAAAAGAAATTGCAAGGACGTTGCTGGAAGATAGTTTCTAATGTATCCAACATAAGTAAATACCATTTATCCCACTGATTTTATTCTCCGTCACCTCAGTTTCTCAAATGTTATGTCACCATGCATCTCCCCATGTTCCGGAGTTTTGTCCATTGTGTCTCACCTCCAATTTGTAAAGTTTGAAATGCAAGAACAATGCGTGTTCCACTTAATAAACATCTCATACAGTGATATAGCAAAAGGGCCCCCAGTTGTCTCACTCTTTCTTATTTTCTGAATGTTATAATGGTTATTTGTCAGAATTAATGAATATTTGTTTTTGTTAGTAACATCTATATTTTATCCTGATTTCTTTAGCTCTCACCTAATTTGTCTTGTCTAGTCAAGAATTCCACATTAAACATACCTGTCTGCTATGCATCTCCACATATCAGAAAAGGACGGAATCTCCAGCCCCAGAAAAATGCTTTAAATAAGGCTTTGTGTTCTGAAGCAATAGGGTAGAGAATTCAGAGAGGGGGTAATGCTAGACTGGAAGGATTGAACATCCATAAAAAAAAACTCAGCCAATTAGGAAGAAAAGTGCAGGAATTGCACTAAAGGAATTTGAAACATCTGTTTTGGCCCAAATAAACATACTTTCTGTTTTTACTCATCCCCTAAGCCGATGTCTAACATTTCATGATCTTAAAATGTTTAGCTATTGAGTCTCCAGTACTCTTATTACAGAGAAATATTGGAGCTAATAGGCATTATGAATATAAGAGATATCCATAGAACATTTTACCAAAACACAAAATACTGTACCCTCTTCCCAGCATGTGGTGATTTGAATAGGAATGGCACCCACAGACTCATCTCTTTGAATGTTTGGCCCATAAGGAGTAGCACTATTAGAGTTGTGGCTTTGTTGAAGGAAGGGTGTCACTGTCGGGGCAGGCTTTGAGGTCTCACATGCTCAAGCTACTCCTGGTGTGGCACAAAGTCTCTCCCTGCTACCTGTAGATCAAGATGTAGAACTCTAAGCTCCTTTTTCAGGACCATGCCCACTTGCACATTGCCATGTTTCCTGCCAAGATGATAGTAGACTAAACCTCTGAAGTGTAAGTCAGCCACAATTAAATGCTTTGCTTATTGGATCTGCAGTAGTCATGGTGCCTCTTCATGGCAACATAAACCCTAACTAAGACACAGGACTTCACAGAACTTTCTCCAAAATTGACCACAAACTCGGTCACAAAGCAAATCTCAACAGATACAAGAAAGTTGAAATAACTCCCTGCATCCTGTAAGAACACCATGAGCTAAAGCTGGATTTCAACAACAACAGAAACAACAGAATACCTAAAAACTCATGGAAACTGAACGACTCTCTACTGAATGACTACTGGGTCGAGGCAGAAATAAATAAAGAAATTAAAGACTTCCTAGAATTGAGTGGAAATGAGTGCACATCATACCCAAACTTATGGGACATGATGAAAGTGTAGTTAAAAGAATAGGTCATAGCACTAAGAACCTACATAGAATTGGGGCGATCTTATAATCACAACTTAAAGTACACCTGAAAGCTCTAGAACAAAAAGAAACAAACACACCAAAGAGGAGTAGACAGCAGGAAATAATACAACTAGGGGCTAAATAGAAAATAGAAAAAAAAAAAACACAAAGAATCAGTGAAACAGAGTTGATTTTTTGAGAAAATCAATAAGATAGGCAAACCCTTATCCAAACTAACTAAAAGACAGGGAGAGAATATCCAAATTAAGAAAACTACAAACAAAAAGGGAAACATAACAACAGGCACCAAAGAAATGAAAACAAAGCAAAACAAAACAAAAGATCATATTTTAAAAATCTGTAATCCAAAAAAATTGGAAAAACTGAAAGAAAATAGACAATTTTCTTGATAGCCACCACTTACCAAAGTTAAAACAAGATCAGATAAACATTTTAAATCAAACTATAACCTCTAGTGAAATAGATGCAGTCATTAAAAATCTCCCAACCAAACAAAAGGCCCAAGGCCAGATGGTTTTAGTGAAGAATTCTACCAAACTTTCAAAGAAGAGCTAAAGCCAATATTCCTCAAATTATTATATAACATAGAAACAGAAGGAACATTGCCAAATTCATTTCACGAGGCCACAGCCACCCTGATACCCAAACCACACAAAGAAAAAACAAAGAATTACAGACCACTTTCCCTCATAAAAATAGATGCAGAAATACTTAGTAAACTATTCACAAATGGAATCCAAGAGCACATCAAAACATCATCTACCATGATTATGTAGGCTTCATCCCAGAGATGCAGAGATGGTTTGACATACATAAGTTAATAAATGTAGTCCACCATATAAAAAAACTGATCGTACTATTACATGCTGAAAAAAAACTTTTTACAAAATCCAATACTACTTCATAGTAGAAGTATTGAAAAGATTAAGGATACAAGAGACCTCCCTAAACACAATAAATTCAACTTATAACAAACCTATAGCCAAAATAAATTTAAACGGAGAGAAAGCCAAAACAATTCCACTAAAATCAGGAACAAGGCAAGGCTGTGTTTACTTTTTCCATATCTACTAAATATAGTGATTTAAGTTCTAGCTAGAGCAATAAGACAGCTGAAGGATATCAAGGTGAAACAAATTGAAAAGGAAGAAGTCAAAATATCATTACTGCAGATCATTCAATAGTATACATAGTGACCCCAAAAATTCTACCAGGGAACTCCTACAGCTGATAAACACTTTCAATAATGTGACAGGATACAAGGAAAACTCAAAAAATCAGTAAGCATTCTATATACAAATGACCAAAGAACCAAGAAAGAAATTATGGAAATAATGCCCCTCATAATAGCCACAAATAATATAAAATATCTCAGGGTAATTCTAACCAAACAAGTGAAAAACCTGTATGACAAGAACTTCAGCCCTTTCAAGAAAGAAATTAAAGAAGAAATCAAAAGATGGAAAAGTCACCCATGCTCATGGATCAGTTGTATTAACATAGTAAAAATGACCTTCTTACCAAAAGCGATCTTCATATTCAACAAAATCTCCATTAAAATTCTAACACAATTCTTTATAGTCCTTGAAAGGAGAGTGTAGTGATATTTCATTTGTATTTTAATAAAAAATGACTTACCTGAAGATCAGAGAGTAAAACAACCCACTGCTCTGACTCACAGACCAGCTATACCAATACACCTAAAGGTGGCATACACCTTTAATTCCATTACCCACAATAGTTAGCTACAGAGACCAGGCAGTGGTTTACACGCCTTTAACCCCAGCACTAAAGGGGAATATAAGACAGAAGGAGACAGCTCTCAACCCAGTCTCATTCTGAGGATACGTGGAAATGGGATTGCCATTTTAGACTAAGGTAGAGGTAAGAGCCAGTGGCTAGCTGCTTTGCTTTTTCTGATCTTCATGTTGAATCCCAATATTTGTCTCTGGATTTTTATTATCTGTGCTACAGGAGAGTATTCAACCTAATATGGAAACAGAAAAACAGCTAAAATAATCCTGTACAATAAAAGAGTTTCTAGAGGTATCACCACCCTTGATTTCAAGTTCTACTGCAGATCTACAATAGTAAAACCCACATGGTATTGGTATAAAAACAGACATGCCGGACAATGAAACTGAATCAGACCCAGATGTAAATCTACACACCTATAGACACCTGATTTTTGATAAAGAAACCAAAAATATACACCTGAAATAAAGTAACTTCCACAAATGATGATGGTCTAACTGGATGTCTGCATATAGAAGAATGCAAATAGATACATATTTCTCACCTTGTACAAAACTCCAGTCTAGGTAGATCAAGGACCTCAATATAAAACCAGATATACTGAACCTGATAGAAGAGAAAGTAGGGAAAAGCCTTGAACACTTTGGCACAGGAGACAACTTCCTGACCAGAGCACCAGTAGTGCAGGCACTAAGATTGGCAATTTATTAATGGGACCCCATGAAACTAAAAGGCTTCTTTAAGGCAAAGGACACTGTCAATAAGACAAAACGTCAGTCTAAAGAATGGGAAAAGATTTTCACCACCTCCTCATCAAATACAGGGCTTATATCTAAAATATATAAAGAACTCAAGAAACAACACATTCACAAACCAAATAATCCAATTTTAAAAAGGGGGTACAGATCTAAACAGAGAATTCTCAACAGAGGAATCTCAAATAGCTGAGAAATACATAAAGAAATATTTGACACCGTTAACCATCAGGGAAATACAAATCAAAACTACTTTAAGATTCCATCTTATATTTGTCAGAATGGCTAAGATCAAAAACAAATGACTGTGCATGCAGTCAAGGATGTGGAGCAAGAGTACAGCCATTTGTGCAGTCACTATAGAAATATGGCAGTTTCTCAGAAAATTGAGAAATGATCTCCTTCAAGCCCCAGTTATACTATGTCTGTGCATATACATAAAGGATGCTTCATCCTGCCACAGGGACCCTGAACCTGCTGTCTTCTGTAACCAGGCAAGGCTTCTAACAGTGGTACTGAGACAATTCATAATATATTTACATAAATGCAATAAATCTAAATGGAATCATTTGACCTGTCTAGGTCCATGAACTATCTAGTCTCAGGTGGGTACCTGTGCAATGTCAAGTATGAGTTCCATCTTATGGAATAGGGCCTTAAATCAAATGAAAGAGTGGTTGGTTAGTTTCACAACTTTTGTGCCACTGTTGCACCAGAGTATCATGTAGACAGGTCACCACTGTGAATCAAAAGGTTTGTAGTTGTCATTGTGTGTGACCTTCTCTTATGATAGTGTATAGAGTACCTTCCAGTACAGGGAACACTAGTCAGTGGGGTGAAGGCTCTAGGTAGGTGACAACTCGACATCTCCTTGTTCAGTGAGTTGTATATACACTGTCTTCAGCAGTAGGACCTTACTGTTAGTTGTGGAGAGCAAACAAAAGCCATTTTCAATAGCCTGAGTTGTTTGGGGGTTTCTGGGAGGCCCTGCTGGCCAACTGCTCAAGTAGATATAAGCCATTTTATGGCTTCACTTGGTGATCAGAGTGGTCTAATTGGGGCTTTGTCTCTATATTATTTAGTGCTTCCATTTAGATTCATTTTATTTATTTATATATAAAGAATATTCTACTGCAGTAGACTTCTATAGACCCCTTAGAAGGCCTATAGGTTTTAACTGTTCCTCCCTGTAACCCCTCCCTTACCCCCTCTTCACTACCACTTTGTTTAGTCTTCCCATTGCAGTCCTGCTGTAGGAATTCCTACAACCAGTAACCTTTAAGTTACCCGTCCACTTGGGCATGGCCTCTTATACTATATATGCCCATGTAAAGTGTAAGGCTGCCCTCTTTTCTGGCTGCAGGATTCAGTTGCTGTTCCCCTTTCTTTCAGAGGATTGTGATCTGTGAGTCTACCCCTAAATAAATAACCCTCTATTATACTCAATTCTGAGCTAGTGTGGGATTTCTTCTAAGCATCCTTCTTCACAGTCCCTCCCTCCCTGTCTTTCTATAATTATATATCCTATTTTCCTATGTTAGTAGTTTCTTCTGTCTCCCTTACTCTGTACCTAACATCTGTGGCCATAGGGATAGGAGCATGCCTATCAAAGGCTTAATAGCTAAAATCCACATTTAAGAGAATACATACCATATTTGTCTTTTTTATTGATTTTATTGAGCTAAACATTTTTCTCTGCTCCCTTCCCTTTCTCTCCCCTCCCCTTCTACCCTCTCCCACAGTCCCCATGCTCCCAATTTACTCAAGACATCTTGTCTTTTTCTACTTCCCATGTATCTACTTCCCATGTAGATTAGATCCATGTATGTCTCTCTTAGGATCCTCATTGTTGTCTAAGTTCTCTGGGATTGTGATTTGTCAGCTGGTTTCTTTGCTTTGTGTTTTAAAAAAATCATTTATGAGTGAGTACATATGATATTTGTCTTTCTGGGTATGGGTTACCTCACTCAATATGATGTTTTCTAGATCCATCTATTTGCCTGCAAATTTTAAGATATCATTATTTTTTTCTGCTGTGTAGTACTTCATTGTGTAAATATACCACATTTTCCTTATTTATTCTTCAGTCGAGGGGCATTTAGGTTGTTTCTAGGTTCTTCCTATGACAAACAATACCGCTATGAACATAGTTGAGCACATGTCCTTGTGGTACAATTGAGCATCCTTTGGGTATATACCCAAAAGTGGTATTGCTGGGTCTTGAGGAAGGTGTGTCCTAATTTTCTGAGAAATCGCCATTCTGATATCCAAAGGGGCTGTACCAGCTTGCACTCCCACCAGCAATGCAGAAAATTCCACTCATCATTTTTGATCATTTCCTTAGCCACATATGGTAGTGGAGCTGCTAGAGTACTTAGGAAGCTAAAAGCGGATGTCTAATTTTTCTGCTTAAAATTAAAATTAGACTCGCTTGGTTAGACAAAGGCTTCGAGTCATAAAAATTAAAATATAATTTCTAGCTATAAGATGGTTTTAGAATTCGAGTAAACAACACATAACTCATATGCTTGGGATCTGGTTGTAAATTTGTATTCCTGTTTTGCATGCTTCCCTTTACTGCAAAAATATGTAACCTCTATTTATCCTCATACTGTATGCAACTGATCCTCACAACTGAGACTGCAAGATACCGAAGGATATTTATCCTTAATATGTAGGTGAGAATCTAAGACATAGAAGGGCAAACTACAAAGCTTTGCACTCCACATTAGGGAAATCAAACCAGAGATTCATCAGACCCAGCCCTCCTGTGGAGCGCTGGTCACCACAGTGTCAGCCTTCCCTGATTAAGATGAGCCTTGCAATCAATGATGTGTTCAATGTTCACCAGGGCCGTTGTGGAAGGTTGGCATTTCTCCTGCAAAGGTCAGCTGGTGCTCTGCACTTCCTGTGGCATACATGTCTCCCTCCTGCAAAAGGAGCCATGCAGAGCAGCCGATGAGGTGATTTCAGCTGAGTCTTAGGACCTCCTGGAGTTCTGAATCCCCCAGCTCCCTAAAGGAGCTTCACAAACAAACTCTTCATTTTTGCCCTCATCCCATAAGACCTTTATTCAACATCCAATTGCCTGTTATGTTAGGCTTAGCCTTCCTTTCAAAACAAACAAGGCTCATTTTTGTTCAAGGAGTTAAGCCCTATTAAGCCACTACCAAAGGCTGGCAGATGTGCCTGGAGTTCCCAATGCAGCCTCATGCAGGGATGGAAGGAGAAACAAAAGGCAAGGACCATGCTTACAGTTAGCTTCCTGACTTCAACCCGCGTCATTCCTTTTGACCTCTGTCATGTCTCCATACCAAATGCAAGGCAAGTGAAGATCTGAGTCCTTTCAGCCTGGTAAATGTAAGTCTATGTAACACAATTTCATTTTACACACATATTATTGGATACAAGTTTTCTATAAAGCCAGGGAAAGCCTCAGTGGAAGAAGTGTTCACTATGCAAGGGTGAGGACCTGAATTAGACTTCTCAGAAGCCACATAAAAGCTGGACATTCTAGTCTAGGAATACAGTCCTGCCGCTCCAGCATTGAGATGGGAAGCAGACACAGGTGAATATTCAGACACTCTTGGGCCAGGTGGAACAATGTGCTCAACAACAAACTAATAAGGGGACTCTGTCTAAAACAAGATGGAAAAGCTGACACTTGAGGCTGGCATCTGCCCTCTACACTCATGTGCGACCTGTGCAGACACACACCAAAGGTCTCCTTTAGACAGCACTCACACTTTATACAAGTATTTCATCTGAATTTTAATTTGAATGCTTTTCAGTTTTATTTTTAATTGCAATAGCAATTAAAATTTCAAATATGAAAATTGCAGTTATGGGGAGTATGCATGAAGTTCTGAGTTTTATATAGTGGAATGGTCAATGTTTCTTATGGTGATTCACTAGTATTGTATTTTGCTCCACTTCACTATCTTGAAGCAAGTGAACTGGGACCTAGTACAATAGTTTCCTGAGATATAAATAATGGTCTAGGCCAGATGGAACCGGACATAGAATCCAATATTTACTCGGCAAGCTTCCAAGTAGATGTTATTATCAGATCCACCACATATATCCTATAATCCCACCTGCCTGGGCCAGATGTTTCTTCATGAGTGTGTGTGCTTCTCTGTGTAGCTCTGGCTGTCCTGAAACTCACATTGTATACGAGGATGACCTTGAACTCTGCTTCTCTATGTACTGTCTGCTCATCCTAAGTGTTTGTACATTTTAGGCTATCTGCTGGGATAAAAGGTGTTCCTCCAACACTGCCTGGCTTAGATATTTCTTTTATTGAAATAGAATCACATCACTGTCTCCCTCCCTTTCCTCTTTTTTGCTGTTTCAAGGATTCCTAATGACATGGATCAAATCCATTCTGCTACTTTAATTGTGCTGTATGAGTTAGAGGCACGAGGTCAGGAGCATAGAAAGGCTTCAGCATCAACAATGAAGGGATCTAAGCCTAGACTCTCAGAGAATATCTTCCACAGGAATGGAGAATGCTTCATTGAGAATCACTGTACTCTTCACACAGGTATTGAGCATCCCTGACTCTCATAATTGCCATAGTGCTATTAACACCTAGGTACAGACATGTCATTATCTCCTCCTTAAAAGTCAATCCAATTAGCCATGTCCATGACCTGGTCAAAGAACCACACTTCAGAAAGTGTGGGACCAGAAGGGCAAAGGTAGTCTCAACTTAATCCATGCTGCAGAGATGGAAAGAATGTGTCTCCCTATGTCCTTAATAGACAATGTATCCTCCTTTTCAGATTTCCACCCCATTCAGTGTAGTAGCTTCCCATATAACAGAGCTTGCTAAGTCTGTCCAGTATTCAGAATTATTCAGAAGCACAATTTTCCTTTTCCTATCCATTTCTATCTCTGCCCTAAACATGCTATCCTGAATACTTAGGAATTCCTTATTCTTTCTCTAGTGCCACAACCCACCCATAATACTTGCAATGTAACCTCAAGGCTGACCCCATGATGGCTTAATCAAGTAGCATGGCTTATTTTTTCTTCTCTTCTCCATTCTTCTCCTCCAAGAAGCTGCAAAGATTTTCTTCAAATACTGATAAAATTATCCTCAAGTTTCCATTTGATTTCATTGTTACATTCTTTTTATTGATGAAATTAAGGACCCTAAAAGTCCCAATACCATCTAGCCATTATAAAGTGAACCCTCCCCAATTCCTTGCAAAGTTACTCCACATTGTGACAAACAGAACTTGACATTACATTTTCAAATGCATTAACTCACACCAGTATTTCTACTGGTCAGGAGCCATTGTGGTCTCTGGATTTTACTCAGTGTGAAAAACCAATGACATCTTGAAATTTGCAGGCAAATGGATGGAACTAGAAAAAAAAAACTTCCTGAATGAGGTAACTCAGACCCAGAATGTATGGTAAATACTCACTTGTAAGTGGATATTAGACATAAAGCAAAGGATAACCAGCCTACAGTCCACGACCCCAGAGAAGCTAGGTAACAAGGAGAACACTAAGAGAAACATATATGGATCACCCTGGGAAGATCTGTCTCCTAAGAAATTGGGAACATGAGGCTGGGGGAGCAAGAGGGGAGAGAGAAAGAGGAGAGGAGAGCTTGAGAGAATGGGATGGTCCAGATGGGGGAAGGACAGAGAGGGAGCCATTATGGGGCAAGCAAGAAACCTGGTACTAGAGAAATTCTCAGGAATCCACTATGATGAGCCCAGCTAAGACCCTAAACAATTGTGGAGAGGGTGCCGAACTGGCCTTGCCCTGTAGTCAGATTGATGACTATCTTAGATGTCACCATAGGACCTTCATCCAGCAACTGATGAAAGCAGAAGCAGAGATCCACAGCAGAGCACGAGTCCATGCACAGACAATAAATAGATGTAAACTGATTTAAATAGTTAATTACTTCATAATAAAACATATTCTTATGTAACTATAATATAAAATAACAAAATTTTAATTCTTTAGACATTCATAAACCTAGATCCACTATGTTTTGGACGGGAAGATTCTGCAAACTTTCATTCAATTATTTTGAAACAGAAGTATTCACTTCCCCTCCTATCAGAGCAGGACAATTGATAGACTAGGGTTTAAACTCCCCAAAGGATAGATTTAATTTAATGTCTTTGCAAACTGTTCTTTTACTCACTGATACAAGAAAAGATAATTGTGTCATTTTCCATTTTCATTACCTTCCAAGATTGTAAGAAAATGGATTCACTTGATGCCCTTCAGAGTGTTCCTCAAAGACACAATAAAAAGAAAAGTGCATCACTGCATACAGGCCTTTTCTTGTTGCTAGCCTTCATTCCTTAAGATGAGATAAATTAAAAATAGGAAGGATCCGAATGAAATTCAGCGTATGTACCTAACCATTCTTCTGGGACTAGCTTGCTCATTACAAAAGTTTTTTCTACCAATTGAAATCATTTCCTACACATTTGTTTAAAAATAAGTAGCTGACATATCCCCTGATTGTTCATAGAAGTTAATTGCCATATAGATGCAATCCATATATGCTTTGAAAACTTAGAAGAAATTTGGGACCATTTTCTAGAAACTCAAAGAATTTAATAACATCAAGATTGACGTTATTAACCTTGAAACATGCAATTGGGGATGTGAAGTTCTCCAGTTTTGCAAGACAAGAATACAGTAAAGAGAAAAACAAGGTGTGAGGGTTAGAGTGTAGAGAAGTAATCCTTGTCTTAGTCTGGATCATACAATGCCAAATAAAACTCCCCCTTTAGGAGCAGAAGAAACCAAAAGACAGATAGAACTCTAAATCAAAACTCTGATCTTTTCAGGACACTTCTCTAGCTTAAATACACATACAACTCACGCTACAGAGTTTAGCCTTTCCCTGAAAGTTTAAGCATAGATTATAATTTAGCTTTATGTCCAAGCATTTCTTGTGGCACTGCCTTTTTTTTTTTTTTTTGGGTTTTCAAGACAGGGTTGTTTCTCTGTGGCTTTGGAGCCTGTCCTGGAACTAGCTCTGTAGACCAGGCTGGTCTTGAACTCACAGAGATCCACCTGCCTCTGCCTCCCTAGTGCTGGGATTAAAGGCATGCGCCACCACCGCCCGGCTGGCACTGCCCATTTTTAAATTACACTGGGGCCAGTGAAGGCTATCAACGCTATCCTGGCATTTTATCACTCAACTGCATCTTGAATCCCAGCTGGATCTGAGGCCAGAGTATTCAACAATATGTGGTCACCTGACCAATGACATCAGCATCATCGGAAGCGCTTTTGAATGACTGAGTCACGACTCCCACCACAGAACTTGTGAATTAGAATCTGCATTTCAACCTAATCTGAGAATGACTGCCATATGGATTTCTAATTGCCTTCGTTGATAGATTGGGCTCTCATTTCTATACCTCTTTGTATGTTTTCTCTGTATTTCTGGGCATCTGTATTTGGGTGGTTTCTGTGTGCATTAGGTAAAAGCAAAAGTATACATTTATTTTCTGCAGCATCCTTATGTATTTTGTACTTTGTATTGCATTTCTGAGACAACAGTGATAAAAGGCCTCCAGAAACAAACAAAACAAATAGCTCTCACGTGGAGAGAAGAAAAACGTCAAACTTGATTTATAGCCACAAATATGTTTGACGTTTGATCAGCACTAGTCATCCTCAAGGTGAACTAATTTTTTAAGAACGTCAAGATTGACATAATTAAACATTAAACATGTGACTGTGTCACTTGGCTATGAAGTTCTTCAATCTTGTATAGCAAGGATATGGTGAAGAAAAGAACAAGGTGTGAAGACAGGAGTGTGGGGGAAATAATCCTCATCTCTGAAAGGGCCAGGGAAAGCACCAAAACTTAATCTTGGGAACTGTCTTGGACTATTGGCTCCACAGAGCTTCACAGCTCTCGCGAAGGAAACTTGTACATTGGTTAAAAAAAAAAAAAACAGTAACTCCCACATCTCTGGGAAAATGAGCTTCTTAGAGACTTGCACCTGATGTTCTGGCACCAGTGGAGACCTGAAATACTAAAGACTTAAGCAACTACCACTTGCTCAAGCCAATTAAAAATTCCAATATCTAGTTTATCAGTGGTGGTGCATGCCATTAATCCCAGCACTTGGGAGGCAGAGGCAGGTGGATCTCAAGCTGATACCAGCCTGGTCTACAGAGAAAGTTCCAGGGCAGACAGTTACACAGAGAAACCCTGTCTCAAAAAAAATGAAAATTAGAAAAAATAAAATAAAACTCCAATATTTATGGGGTGGGTGGCACTGATGGCACATCCCTAGTTGAGGAGCTATTAGCAGAAGATGGCTGTTGGCAGAAAAAGGATCGTTTTTCTTTTGGGATGTGGTCACTGGTAGGTTTCTCATGCTCCAGTGACCCACACACCCATGGCCATATGGACATCACTGTTTGGACTCTTTGGATTAAAACTAAGAATCAATCAATAAGTGAATCAAAATATACTCAACCACAATGAATAGCAACTTAAAAACATCATGGAATTGCAGAATTTTAGTGCTGGTTTATCCTTAAATATTAAATTTTTCAGGATGATTTATAATTTAGAGAAATTCCTGAAACAAAATCCAGTTTATGTTTTCAAGATACATATTTGAAAAGTTGGTTAAGAAATGTGACAATGAAAGGATAAGATATAATATTATGCTGACTCTTCCATCTGTATGAGAGGACACCTGACAATGATGTCATGTAAATGGCTGAGTGGATTGAGGGAAAGTAAGAAGTTACTGTGAATAGCACAGCTTGGGAGAGACGGAGACATGAAAATCAATAAATTCTTGGATACTGTCTATTTATACTGATATTGATGGAAATTAATTTTCATTTGTCTGTGTGTCAAAGAAATAAAAATTAATTGATACACGAAATTTGAAAACTCACTTTTCTATTTGACATAAAGTGGTTCATTAAAAGTAATATCAGAATGTTAAAAAGAATAGCTGATCATTAGTGGCATAAAATATAAAAGAATCACCTGGCATTTTAATGGTCAACAAAGAAGGGTTAATTCTCTGAAAAAAATAAACAGCCCAAATAGCCATGTCTCTTTTGACAGTCTAGGCCACATGCCCTGTCACTTTGGGACTCTATATTTCAAACCTACAAAGTCCACCCCCTGCCAGCATACTTTCCCTTTAGAGAAGCATATGTAGTTTGCCTTTTTCTGCTCTTTGACTTGACTGTGATTTGCTTCATTTTTTCAACATAATATTTTTTATTTGGGAATTTCACATCATTCACACCAATCACACTCACTTCCTGGTCCTCCCAGGTCTGCCTGGTGACCTTCTCCACCAGAAGAAGAAGAGGAAGAAGAAGAAGAAGAAGAAGAAGAAGAAGAAGAAGAAGAAGAAGAAGAAGAAGAAGAAGAAGAAGAAGAAGAAGAAGAAGAAGAAGAAGAAGAAGAAGAAGAAGAAAGTCCAATTTGTGTTGCCTGTATAGTCACTGGAGCATGGTCAAACTCCCAGTGGCCAGGTCCTTAAAGAAACAAAGTCCTTCTCTACCCACACCCACACCAGAAGCCATCATTTATGGAGAACTACCCTTCAGCATCCTTATCATAGTTTTTAAGAGTTCTCTTTGATGAATTTCTATCTAAGTTGTTCCTTTTGGGGGACATTGTGGTAGGGGGTAGGGATTGTCGCAGAAGCCTTCTATGTCCCGCTTTCTCAGTTATGAGTCTGCAGTCATCAATACCACTGCAAAAGTAGCTTCCTTGCCCTTCACAGTCAGCAGAAGCATGGATCATGAACTCACATGTGGTTTCTCATCCTTATTCTCCAATTTCTTACTTTAAAAAAAAATGGTTCTTGCTAAAGAAGTTGGATTGACAACCCAAGAGACCACAATCCTTTGTTTATCCATAGAAATTCAAAGAGAGGACAAAGAAAAGCAAGGAATGGGAGGGGCACTTGCCTCCAGCATTGCCATCACAAGGAATGGGAGGGGCACTGGCCTCCAGCATTGCCATCAGTCTCACAGCTGAGCCCAGGCCACAGACAGCTCTGTTACCAGCAGCTCTGCTTTTTAAAAAAATCTTCTCATGGGTGCTGGTGCCCTCTGAAGGAAGGCACAAGTCTACTAATCAAACCTATTGTTACTGAATGTAACAAACAACTCAGCAAAAGATAATAGAACTCACAGGTCTCTTCTCTAAGTCACGTGGTTTCATTTCTTATCTCAACAGGGGTGGATCTAATATTGTTCAACTCCACCCACAGAACTGGGGTGCCATCTTCTACTGAAGACCTGAAACAGGAGGAGACACAAAAACAAAGAGAAAGAGAGCATTAGCAAGGCCTGACGAAAGAATTAAATCTGTCCCTCACCAAAATAAATAAATAAAAGGTTCCATGAAATAATGGTTTTACAATTAGGTATATGCTTTAAAGCTGTAATTCTGGTGGGCATGCTGTGGTTAAACTTGGCTGCACTTGTTAAAGACAGCAGTGTACGTCTATGTGAGAAACAAGGCTTCTTTGGGAAAAGAAGAACACTTCTACTGTGTGTTACTTGGAATTCATTAATGATTTTCATGGTGACTTGGAGTGACCATTTGGCTAATAGTAGATGATGCTATGAATATAATCAATGTTATATGAAAAGTAAATGTTGAATATAAACCTTGTTTGTCTGCTCATTTTTATGAAATGCGGGTCTGCAAAAAATGCAAGAAAACAAAATTTAACAGAATGATGTGTTACAGAGGAATAAAAGACTTTGGATATATTTATGAAGAGAACTTTCAAAAAAAGGGTGAGCAGCTTCAGAGAAAGGATAATTGATTATCAGTGTTCTCCTGGATACTAGGAACTCCACATTATGAGAATAGATTAGGTCAGAAGCCATCTTCTCTCTGAAAACAAGGTTGCATAGCAGGGAAGTAAGCTAAGTGGAGAAGCAGGCCCTACACGGCAGGGGTCCACTCAACACAGTGTTTATGCTGTTTTTTTTTTTCCACAGAGTGATTTTCTAATGGCTAAAGAAAAGGAGATGTATATTTAGGGTATTCTAAGGTGGTTACATTGAACAAATATAATTAGGTTATTCTTTGATCAAAAATTATGATAAATTGATGCAGCAATATCGTGAAGTGTTCTAGCATTCCCATGACTTTGAAATCATTTACAATCTTCAATGGAGATTTTGAAAGAGAACATTTAGTGAAACTGCAAGCTTTGCTACTGGTTTTTAGAAAGTTAATTGTAACTCTGCCACCTCCTTTGTATTCAACACAGTACTGCAATTTATTTGTTAAGAAAAGAACCAAAAAGAGTTTTACTTTCAAGTACACAATGAGGGAAAGAAAACCTCTGAGTAAATACATTTTTTCTACCTCAACCAATGTATGTCTCATTCCCTTTTTATGTCCATCTCTTCAGTTTCTGTTCATCCCTATGTTTTATGAATCAAGTTCAAGTTTATCTTCTCATTTCAGACAGCAAGCCTCCAGCTGTACTCTGAGATTCACAGCCTGTTCTGTATGTAGGTGACAGGGAAGCAGGTAGAGAGTAACACTGCAGCCTCATGGGGAACCCAGGAGAGTGAGATAAAAATCTGCCCTGAAATGTGTAGGAGGTAAGACCCTCCTTAGAAACTCTTTAGTACAAAATGAGAGAAAATAAGGAAGGAGGGAGAGAGGGAGGGAGGAGGAAGGGAGGGAGGAAGGGAGGAATGGAGGGAGGGAGGGAGGGAAGAAGAGAGGGAGAGGAGGGAGAGAGGGAGAAAGGAGAAAGGAGGGGGAGGGGAGAGAAGGGAGCCTTAAATCCATCAGAAAGTGATTGGTTATCTTCATACCACTTACACAGCTATTGAACCCAGGGACATATCTTGACAAGACATTGTTTACTATTGTTCACAGAGTTCACATCTGGGCCAAGCACTGGAGAGTGTTCTTCCTTAGTGGGCTGAATAGCCCTTTTTACTGAACAAGGGATGAAACTTCCATGTCAACACCAGCTCAGTTTCTCCAAGTCCTGAGATAAAATATTCAGCAACAGAATATTGCCCATAATTTTCTGGTGGGCAAATAAGAGGAATGGGCAATGCTTTGCAGTATTTGAGGGTGAAGGGTTCTCTAGGACTTCTGGCCAACAACTTGAAAGGTGGTACCCCATACTTGGCATTGGGTCTTCTATTTGGCAACCTCGCCTTAAGAAAGAAGCATTATCACCTATGTAGCATAATTCTATATGGGCATAGATACTTATAAAATAAGTTTCCAGATGTCTTTTTAAGACATAGTTAGGGTTAGCTCTCTCTTTTCCAAACTCTCCTCTTTCCTACCTTTCATGTTCCTCGACATTACCTCTTATTTTCATGGCTAATGCTTTAAAACTTTAAATCTGGTAGCATTAGGACATATTTGACTCCTGGATGAATGCCCATCTATATATATTCCCACAATTCAATTGGTATGGTCAAGGCTTAGAAAAAGACAGTTTTATATAACCTAAAGCATAATTTTCATTTTGTAGAAATCAATTCATATCAGAACTTATAGGTATAGGAGGAGACTGCTCGTTCGTTTCCTGGCTGCCTAGATCTGAAATAATCACACTGAAACTATATTAATTGCAACACTGCTTGGCCAATGACTCTAGCATATTCCTAGTTAGCTTTTACATCTTAAATTAACCCATTTCTTTTAATCTGTGTATAGCCACCTGGTTGTGGCTTACCAGTAAGGTTCTGTCCAGCATTTGTCTCTGGTAGTGGCTACATGGTTTCTCCCTGACTCTGCCTACTCTCTCCTCCTCTATCTGCTTGGAATTCCCACCTTGCCCTATTCTGCACTGCAATAGGCCCAAAGCAGCTTCTTTATTAACCAATGGTATTCACAGGAGGAGTAATCCCACATTATATAGGTTAGTTTTCAGTCCTGGAGATCTCCAGAAGAATTTTTGTCAAAATTGGAGATATGTTTGCTTTTTGTTCCTATTCTTTCTTTTGCACTATTTTCCATTTTGTCCATCAGAATGAGTTGGATAAAAGCCATCATGATCATCTCAGAGTTTACTGGAAAAAAAGCAAGTTATATAATATACATAGAGATTTGTTTGAATATTTTGCATGAGAGGAGGTGGTGTAATCCAGGGATAGCCTCCTGGGCACTGGAGAAGCAGGGAAGCCAATTGCAGCTCAATTCAAGGATCTGGAAGCCTTCCAATACAGAAGGGTTGATCCATGATGTGATCTAGTCCCATGCCAAAAGCCTGGAAACTTCCTGGAGAGGTGTTGCTATGTTCTGAGAGCATTGAGAGGATGAACAATTAGAATCTCATGCCTGAAAGCCAAGGCACAGCCACATTGCAATTGTTGGTCCAGGCTGGCGGGTGACACCATGCAGTCTTTCCCTTCGGTAACTGCACTACATGTCAATCTTGTCTAGAAACCTTCATGAAGACACACCCAGAAATAACTTTGTTAATCCTAACAATGTCTCAGGAAAGTCAAGTTAACAAGCTAAGATTCATCACAGATTCTCCTGCCTTTCATTCAACAGATTTTCAACAAGGGTATGTGCCATGCTGTGCACATAAATAAAACTGTTAATTGTGTGCCAGCGGAAACACTCAGTTCACATACCATGTTGTAATTGAGCTTATGGTTCATTGGAAAGCCAGAAATAAGGATATATTAATACAAAAATACCTACTTAGGTTTTTCTTATATTACAAAGAACAAACAATGAATCTGAAAATGCAATTATCAAAACAAACACATTTTTGGCAGGAAGTGCAAGCAGATCAAAGAAGGCTTCTCTAAAGAAATAGCATTAACCTGAAAAATGGGGGAGTTACATAGGTATTAAGCAGGCTGAAGACAGAGCCTTTTCAATGGCCATAAAGTGGGAAAGAAGTGCTGATAACCTGACGAAATACCATTGTGCTTAAACAGGAGTAGTTGAAGTGGAACTCATGTTATATAGGGTTGAGACAGCTACAGGACTAACCCAGAGATGTCCTCCACCTGAGGTGGAGCACTTTTCTATGAGGAGCCAGAGAGTAAATATGGTAGTTAGACACTGTGGGCCACCTAAAAATCAATGCTATCATATGAGGAAATAATGCAAATTCTTACTTTTTAATGAAAAATTAAGATATCAAATTAATAATATGTTTTTAAAAGTTAATGTGAAAATATAATTATTTCCTTAGTGTGAGAAAACACATTGTGCTGAAAGACTTCAAAATTATTATTTCTTACAATTAGATTTTATGTATTTCATTTTTTAAAGAAGTTGGTTCCATCAAATACTGTTGTAAATCCAAGAACATGTAATTTTACCTTGTATGTTTGTCAATTAGAGCCAATTATTTATAGGATTTTATCTTATTAATATTATGATATTTATATTTTGTCATGTTATTTGGGTTACTTATTAATCATTGAAAATAGGAGAGAAATTCTTCAACTATGTCCTTAAATGGATTCTGAAACACAATAATGTCACTAGTGTTTACATTGAGATTTTAAAGCATTGCTGGGACTCTCAATGTAGTCTGGAAATAGCTGGTTTTGCTTTGTTTTGTTTTTCTTATATTCAATGCCACTGGATAATCTTTCTACTGAAGTCCTGAGGAGGAAAAATTCAAAGTGAAATGGTTGCTTGTTAAGAAACGATAGACAGTTTTGTCAATTTTGAAACCATTTGCCCAATTTTCTTAGAAGGAAGCAAACTTCCCATTTTGCAGTTATAACAAACATGTATATTCCTTCTGTTTCTTGACACTTCCTTGTTTTACATATAAAATGATCAGGAAATAGAGAGAAAATAACTCAGTTGTGGAAGAACTTGAACAGAAACTGTGTAATTCCTAGGCTCACGTCTTTCTTAGCTGTTTCCATCACTTTTCTTGCCACAGGTGAATTCCTAACTAAGGCTTTATTTTACTTAAATATCCATTTTCTTACAAGAATCTCAGAGAAAATTTCAAACAAGTTCTCCTCAATTCTTCATGTAAGGAAGAGCTAAGAAGTGTTCAGTAGGACAGTTCCACAGAATTCAATTCTAAGCTCCTTAATGAAGAAGAGAATTCAAGAGTTTCTCAGTCATTACACAAGTCCACACACTCAGGAAGAACAGAGGTCCAATTTCCTCCCTGATTCTGCATTGGGAAGGGTCTGTGTTTGTAGAGAATGTGATTGATCATGTTTGGCAAGCGACTCTGTCAAATCAGGCACATCTAGATACCAATCCACACTTTAGTGAAAAGGTCTAATCAAACTTAATCAAAGGCAGTGCTTTCGATCAGTTCTGTCCTAAGGACATTATCTTGTAGGTTATGGGCAAGTGGTTTTGGTGAACCACTTCAGAATTCTCCCTAGCCTAAAACCCCTAAGACTCTTCTTAAGAAATGAGAAACTCAGATTTCCATACACATATCAGGGTGGATACTTTTTTTCCTTTTAACATTTTAGATTTCATTTCTCAATCTCAATACTTCATTCTAGAAATGGATTTGAAAAGCAGGACTTGTAGCTGAGGACACAATGATTCTATAAATATAAATCATAAATTCTCATAGGGCAAAAAGATTCATGAGTGTGAGATCTCAAATAATAATCTCATTTCTTATGCAAGCACCACTCTTCTTACATGCAAAATTTCCTCCTTGCCTGCACAGCTTTCTTACAAGGATTATGATAGGTACAACTTTCTGCTGGAAGTATGCAATACTAAATATTTGTGAGTATAAGAAAATTTAAAATATTCAAATATTCAGGAACTGAAACCCAATCTTTTTTTCAAGAAAATAAATATTTTGGAGTCGTAAAAAGCATGTGGGGAATGCCTGTGTATTCTCTATTAATAGAATCCATTACTTCCCATAAAACAGGTACTTGTGACAAAAAGAATGATAAAGGTGAGTATTTTTCGATGAGTGATAATTGCCATCTTAAAGCAAATTTAAATAGTCATTACACATACATAGCTAACTATATTTTAAAATCAAGTCAGTGCATAAAGGCTCTTATTCACATGCCAATGAAATCATAGCTATTTTATGTTTCACAATGTAATCTAGATTATATTTGGGCTTTGTCCTCAAATGTGTTTTATTAACTTATGAAGATTTAGATTTTATTCAAGACACTCTAAGCATTTAAAGGTTAACTTAATTAAACAGTTTCTAGCTTCTTAATGACAGTCCAGTAAAAGGCTAAGAATAGTAGTAAGAAGCATATTCATATATATTACTTTATTTAAAAAATTAGTCAGTTCTGCATACAAAAATCTTTTCAGATGGCCGGTGTGATGGCTGAGCATGTACAGATGCCTTATATCCTACTAGTACTCCATTTCTAGAACATTTGCAAGTCTGTGAAATGGGTAAGAAGTAAGTATATGCTAAAACATATTTCACCATTCTTCCATTTGCTATTTAACTATGGTCATTTTTCTCTTCTTCCTTTCTAGCCAATGAATATATCTTATGAGGTATGTTTGGGTAGCCAAACAAAAGTCAAATTAAAGTTGCTGTTTCTTTGTTATATTTTGACCATTTCTTTTGTCATGTACTAATAAATGTGGTAAGCTGATAAAATCAAATTTTGAAATTTATTTATTTATAGAAATAATGGTTGATGAAGACAGTTCATAAACTTTAACCATTTAGTCTAATTGCATATCACAATTTAGCCATGTAATGAACACAGCACTTGGCTTTAAATTTTCTCTTCATGGTAGGAACTAAAAGGGTGTTTAGAATCTACTATGTAGTTGTTGAATTAAAACCCTTAAATTAAAATGTTCCATCTTGGGATTGAGGCTACCTAAGACACAGATGTTAGAAGAGAGATAGGGCATAGGATGTTCTAATCGGAAGTAAAGCATTTCATCCATGTGGGGACGCTCATTAAGATCAGGAATCGAACTCAAAGGCTTCCGGAAGTCTCTGAAACTGAGAAACTGATAAGATTCAGCATCCCCTTTTCCTATCTAAGCATATACAAGCAGTAAAAATTTCTGAAGGACATGCTCAGATGATCATGGCCTCTGAGAGGAGGATCAGGACAGCTGCTCTTCCTGGAAAAAGTAATCACCTGCAAAACTCCCTGGAAGAGGAGCATATCAAATGAGATGCCAAAAGATGACATATCTAACTTATTGAGCTTCTTGCAAGTGGTGCGATAGCCTACAGGTTTCCAGCTTTCATGAGCTGTCATTTATGCTAGGGTGATGCGTGCCTTTTGGTGATATAACTGTCTTGATGCCATTTCTGGTTTTCTGCTTGTTTGTTTGTTTTTAGTAATTCTCACCCATAGTCCTGCAAGTAACACCAATGCAATTCATTGATTCTCAAAGATGAATTTTGGTGGTCTCTATTCCTTGGTCTGTTATGGATTTCATATCTGTAATTAGTACGCATTATTTTCACGTCAACCCAGAAATACATTCTGAAAGCTATAAGGTACATGAAATGCATAAACTTTGTCTTTCAGTAAAGGTGTTCTGCAGCAAAGCTCAGGACAGATGTATTGTACAACCTGGCTTCCTGATGCCCATGTTTGTAGCAAAACCAGAAGCTAAGCAAAAAATGGATTTTTCTCCTAAAATAAGAAATGGGTATTTGTTAATCAACCAAAAAGAAAATCCCTGTTTAACCTTAGTAGGTTCATTTCAAATAAAAAGGTTTGGATTTTTCAATAATCCTATACAGACATACCTTCTTTTTTTAAATAATATTTCTTATCTTTCTATTGATTTTATATTCCAACCACAGTTTCCCCTCCTTCCCTTTCTCCTGCTTCTCCCCTCCTTCCCCCCAATACCTTCCATACACTCAGAAAGGGAAAGGCCTCCCTTGGGAAGTCAACAAAGCCTGGCACATTCAGTTGAGATAGAACTGCTGTAGGACAATGGTCTTGTGCCCTGTAAAGATCTGTCACTTGTATTGGTTTAATAAAACACTGATTGGCCAGTAGCCAGACAGGAACTATGGGCAGGATGACCAGAATAGGAGAATTCTGGGAAGAAAAAAGGCTCAGTCACCAGTTGATACCCAGACGCAGAGAACACAAGATGAGAATGCCTCCCTAATAAAAGGTACAAAGCCACATTGCTAACACAGACAAAAATTATGGGTTAATATAAGATGTAAGAGTTAATTAATAAAAAGCCTGAGCTAATAAGCCAACCAGTTTATAATTAATGTAGGTCTCTGTGTGTTTCTTTGGGACTGAATGGTTGTGGGAACTGGTAGGACAGAAACCTCTGTCAACACAGGATCAAGTACCTCTTCCCTCCCTACCCACATCAAGCCTGAGCAAGGCATCCCACCATAAGGAATGGAGTACAAAGACACACATACCTTCTGACATAGATGCTATCATAGCAAACCTGTTGTTTATGTTCTTTAAGAAAGTAGAAATGCCCTGCTACCCACCATCACTTCCAAGACTTCCAGTGGTTGAGTGCATTTATTTCTGTTTATCAGAGTGGTGTAGCTGCTTCTGACTCCATTTACATTATGAACCACCAATGAGAAATCACAATTGTACCTTGAAATTTGCATGTTTAGAAAAGGGGTGATAGCATATAATTTTATGTACACACTTAAAAATAATTTTTCTTTATATGATTTATTCAACAAGTCATACAAAAATGCCATCATGAAGGGAGAGAGGCTAACATGAAGTCACTCATAGCTGCGGACTTATCAGCATTGCATGGCAGGTGGGAGAGGCAGAGTCTTTTCAGGGCATGACCTCTGAAAGTAGGTCATACCACATCAGGTCTCACATATAAGAGTATGAGCATGGTATGTACCCACTCATACGTGAATACTAGCTGTAAATCAAAGGATAAGGAGCCTATAGTTCATGAGCCCAGAGAAGCTAAGTAACAAGGAGAACCCTAAGAGAAACATACAGAGTTCCCCCTGAGAAGGAGAAAGAGCCAAGACATCCTGAGAAAAATGGGGAACATGGGGGTGGAGGAAGGCAAAAGGAGAGGAAGAGGGAAGAAAGAGAGAGGGGAGGAGAACTAGAGGGAATGAGATGGTCAAGATGAGGAAAGGACAGAGACAGAAAACAAGTAAAGGAATATCTTTAATGTAGGAGCCATAATGAGGCTAGCAAGAAACCTAGGACTAGAGAAATTCCTGGAAATCTGCAAGGATGACTCTAGCTAAGACCCTAAGGGTTAGTGGAGAGGGTACCCGAACTGGCCTTGCCCTGTAGTTAGGTTGATGACTATCTTAAATGCCATAATAGAACCTACATGCAGCAACTGATGGAAGCAGATTATCTGGATTAGGTTGGTTTGTGTGAATGAGCTGTAGGATACTTGTACATTGTGTACAGATGTGTCACTGTGATTGGTTAAATAAAAAACTGAATGGTCAATACCTAGGTAGGAGAGGGCAGGTAAGACTTGCTGGCAGAGAGGGGAATTCAGGGAGATGAAGCTAGGTATGCAGGGAGATGCCAGTGAAATGAGTAACAAGTCAGATGTACAGAATGGAGGAGAGTTAAAAAGCCAAGGCAGAACATAGATCAATAGAAACAGTTTAATTTAAGCAATAAGAGCTGGTTGGGAACAAGTCTAAGCTAAAGGCCAAGATTTCATAATTAATAATAAGTCTACAAGTCATTATTTGGAGCTTGGACATCTCAAAGGAAAGTCCTACAAAAAAAGGTCCATTTACAGGAATGTCTATGGGAGCTTTGTCTTTGTTACTGAGAAATCCTACCATACATAGGTAGCACCATTCACAGAGTCAGGGGATTCTGGGTTGTATAAGAAAGGAAAATGCAAGCTGAGTGCTAGCATGTATCCATTAATTCATTGCTGCCTTCTCTTGTGTGGAGATATAAACTTCAAGCTGCTTTAACATCTTGCCACTTTGACTTCCCTGAGATAATGAACTATAGCTTGGGATTGTGAGCCAAATCAACCTTTATCTTTTGTTGTTGCTTTTGTCAGGGTGTTCTCTCATGGCAACAGGAAATGAAACTAAAACACTCTGGTTCCATGGATTTTAAAGCAACCTAAGCTCAAAATCATTAGGAAAAATGCTGTTCCTCAATGCACACACTTATATCTCTTGAAATTCAATAAATGCCAAAAGTACTTTCTGTTTATAATGAGGCTAGCAAGAAACCTAGGACTATAGAAATTCCTGGGAATCTACAAGGATAACTCCAGCTAAGACCCTAAGGATATCAGAGATATCCATGCAAATCTGCTCTCTTCCATTGGAAAAGGGGGATATATTTCTTATCACCTTCAAAACATTGTCCTTTTAGAAGTCAATTCTTACCAATATGATGAGAAACCTAATTAGAAATCCTCTAGGCAGCCAATAAAATAGCATCTCGTTATTCTGACATACATACTCCCTAGATTTACCACTCCCCTTATGGAATAGTTATTTTTTTATCATGTACCCTTTATTTATACATTAATTTCAACATCAGTATTAACACATAACATAATCAAAAGAGATCTAAACCAATGCTGATATAAATATCTAGTGTGTTAGGAACTTCTGGTATAATTTTAAATGAAATTATAGCGTTAAGAAACCTATACCTACATACCATACCTAGGATAATTGAAATATTAATGAATATAACTGTCAGAGATAATCTCTTGCCTTTATAGCCTGTGGAACTGCCACTGCAATGTATCTATCCAATTGAGAACTGTGGTTTAAGCTCGGCCTCTATTGCGCCCAGACCTCCACACGAGTTCCTTTGTGGAATATGAGCCTGCGTGTCATGCATCTGTTTTGGAAAGCTCTTTAATTTCTGGTTTCTCTCGCCTTTTTCTCCTCTATACCAAATGAATAGATAGGGCTCCAAAGTTTTAAAGGACGAACATAAACACGGAATCACTGCCAGGTGACGGCTGTCCAGGAAAACCTGCACTGATTCACTGCACAGTAAAAATCGACTTTTCTTGTGGTCCGCCCTTACAGCCTCAGGGATTATCTGTTATAACAACTGGCATTCATCCAAGCTAATAGATCTTTTTAAGGTGAAGCTGATTGGCTAGTCTGAATTTCATATCCAGTGATATAGAGACAGTAAAATCCATCTCTGAATATGACTGGGACAGCGAGTGAGGTAACATGTGTTAGCAGTTCAGAGGCTGCAATGTAGTGAGAGCTCAGGAAAGGATGGCATGTAGTCCCACCTATGTCATAGACACCACTTCTCCCATGTGGTTTTAATAGAAAGACCATCAAAAATGACCACAATTAATTCTGCCAGTGCTTAATTTCCATGATCATCTCTTGAAGGTCACTGTGATAAATATACCTTTAATGAATTGCATTCCCACCTACTTATTCTCCGCATACAAACAAAACATACAAGCAATGAAAGCATAACTCTACCTGTTTGACTACTGGTATGACACTTGACATTGTTCTTATTTTAAAGTAAGACTGGAAAGATGAGAAAAGGAAATCATAGGATGCTCATTCCAAATAACTTTCTCAGTTTTTCTATAGTGGTTGCCATTGCATGAAGTGCCTGGCAGTGCTTGGTAAACCATGCACACAATGCAAATGCACCAAATGCACTGTACAGCACAGCCACCCCACAGACTGTCTCTTCCTCTGTGGTCTGGATTGCTACAGCAGCATCTATTTCTCTCAGCTACTTCCATGAAAATAATGTATTTCACAGGGGAATAGTTAAGTATAAATTCTTAGGGCATTATGATGGTTTGAATGAAAATGGCCTCAAGAAACCCATTTTAGGGAGTGGCACTATTAGGAGGTGTGAAATTGTTGGAATACGTATAGCTTTGTTGGAGGAAGAATGACACCAGGCAAAGTCTTTGAAGTTTGAGAAGCTCAAGCCAGGACCAGTGTCACTCTCTCTTCCTGTTGCCTGCCAGTCCTGATGTAGAACTTTCAAATACCTACCCAGCAGCATCTCTACTTGCTTGCTGCCATGATTCCCACCATGACAATAATAAACTAAGCCTTTGAACTGCAAGCCAGCTGCAACTAAATAGTTTCCTTTATAAGAGTTGCCCCATGGTCATGGTGTCTCTTCACAGCAACAAAAACTATATCTATGACAGGTACACTGAGGGAATGAGTGCCCAAAAGGGAGATCTCAGAATGACCACTTGGTACAAGTGAAGTACAATATGTGACTATCTGTATGTGTATAATTAATGTTTTCCTGCACCTAAGGCCCAGGGGCCATTGAAGAAGGATTGTAAGAGCCAGAGGATAAGGGAATCTACTGTGAGATTGTGTCTCCTAGTAACAGAAGAAGCTATAAATCGCATCAACAAGACTGCCCAAACTTGAGCAGAACAAGAGAACAAGGACAGCAACAACATACTAATATAAATGGAGGAAAACTCATGAGGCCACAACCCTACAAAAGAACAACTGGAAACAAAGAAATGCTGAGACACAGAGAAACAGTCTTCCCTAGAGAAGAGCACACCAATTAGTTACCCAAAACTAAATGGTCAGTCTTGAAAACATACAAATAACCATTAGAAAGACTGGCCGGGTTGTATTTAGGAATATGAATATGTGCGTGAGTGTGTGTGTGTGTGTGCGCGTGCGCACGTGTGTGTGCACGTGTGTGTGCTCATAACAACAATTAAATAAAAAAAGAGTTCACGAATTTGAAGGAGAACAAGGAGGAGTATATGGGGATGAGAGAAGTAGAAGGAAGAGAGAAATGAGGCAAGTATATTATAATCTCAAAATAAAAAGAAAACACTTTAAGAGTGTCTAAAGCAGAGCACTATAGCTTAGTTGGACAGCAGCATATCATCTTCAGACTCCTTCCCTCAGATTATATCATACCTAAATATTTATCTGAGAAGTTCTCCCTTCACTTTAAGGCACCATTAGACATCATTCTAAGCAAACCTCCCATCATGTTTTTTCCCACACTTGGACCTTCATTGTGCCCTGAAGAGTTACCTGTTCATAGGATGCTGTGCTTGACAATGATCATCCCAAACATGACTGGAAGACAGTTATACAATGCTTATACTTGTTTGGCACTTTAACTTTTTACTTGTGCACTATTTTCAGTGTGGTTATTGTATTTGGTAATTGGAAAAATTGAATGAAGGAAAATTAAATTTTCCACCTCAATGGTACCGTTTGCATGTTGGCATTTTCCCCACTACACACATTTTGTTCATATTTGTAATTGCAGAGAACGTGAAACTTTTTATACTGATACATATTTTCAAGTCACTATCAAATACCCAAAAGATCGTCTTAGCAGATGGTTCACAATTATGATAAGGGTGAGAAAATTTGCTTTCCACAGCCAATTTGTGTGTCTTGAACAGATTTAGCATTAGAGAGTGCCTGTAGTATGGTTAGAGGTTTTCCTTTTAAAAAAATAGAAATTTGCTTTAAAAAAAATGTTGTGTCTCAGACTTGGTAGCTTGATGAGCGGGGTATATTTATTAGGAATTTCATCCTGCAGAAACTGCCAGATCTCACACTGTCTGGATTCATCTAGGAATCTGGTATTTAAATTCTCCCCAAGATGTTTTTAAAGTAATTCTATATAGAAGTACTGCATTAAAACTCTACCTATTTTGTTGTTTGTACTGATAAACAGAAGAAACATATGCCTTCTAGTAAATGCCTGGAGAAAGAGAAAAAACATACTCTCCATTCAAAAATCTCATATCATGGTAATTAGTATCTAGTATCTTAAAAGAAGAAGAAAGAAATCTTAGGAAAATAAACTCTTCAACTGGACAAGCCTTGCCATAAACTGTATGTTAGTGATTTCAGAAGGTTGTGGATGTTGTGGGAGATCTGTTCACACTGTCAGTCTAAGACTGCCAATTAAGATAAACCTTGAATCAGATTTTAGAGTCCACATTCAGCTGGCCAGAATAAACCATAGTTTTTGGTGGACCCAAATTAGGATAAAGAGACAAAGGAAGGAATAGGGAGGGGCTTAGAAAGATCTTGGGCCTTTTCTGGGAAGGTGAAGAGGCAGAGTCATCTGATATTTAATAGTCAGGTACCAGTAGAAAGGTTTACACAGACACTTGTGTACACACACTGTACTACTAAGAAGAGGATGGATGTAGAGAAACAAAAGTGAGGCAGACAACCCTCTGGACACACTCAGTTGCCCATTTTTGTTGTACACACAATGTACAATACTCTTGCTTGTGCAAGGATAGAATCCACAAATGGGAAGGGAAACCATTTGTGTGACTAATTGACTCTGTATCACCAAGTTTAAGGGATCTTCGCAGATGTAATAAATGTTCCACATCACTCAACTTTGAGCTGATTGGTTGACAAGGAAGTATTAATGGTGACCTCACCCACTGAAATGAGCTCTTTAAAGACACTAGACACTTTTGAGTCAATAAGCATGGAAGAGTGTTGAAGGAGGCCATTTGTTGGTTCCCAACTGCTCAGCCCTGAAATAATTGCACAGAAATTATATTATTTAAATCACTGCTTGGCCAGTTACTTAAGTGTATTGCTTGCTAGCTCTTACATATTAATTTAACCCATTTCTATTAATCTGTGTATGGCCAAAAGGCTGTGGCTTACCAGGAAATGTTCTGGCATCTATCTCTGGTGGGGCTACATGGCTTCTCTCTGTCTCTGCCTTCTTTCTCCCAGTTGAGTTTCGTACCTAAGTTCTGTCCTATCACGGGCTCAAGACAGTTTCTTTATTAATCAATGATATTCATAGCAAACAGAGGAGTATCCCACATGAGGAGAGATTTTCTGCTGGCCCTCTCATGGCCCACCTCCCACATACACACCGTTAAACTGCCAAACTACCCTTTCTACATAGAAGGTCTATGAGAAGATACTTGGCCAGTCAGGAATAGAGAATCTTTCTTGACACCTGAATGCTAACATATGATTGACAGTTAGAAAGGAGAGGGGCTCAATCTGAGAGCTTCAAGGAAGACTTATTCTACCAAATAGCTAGGAGCCAGAACATCCAGCCTTGGGCCATACTAATCCTATGCACACATTTAGATTTTAAATTGGGAAACTTTTACTATTTTTTTATTCATTTTACATACCAACCACAGCTTCCCCCCTCTCCTCACCTAGTCCCCCCACATACACTTCCTCCCTCTCCACTTCTCAGAAAGATAAGGCTTCCCATGGGGAGTCCACAAAGGTGGGCACTTTCAGTGAGACAGGACCAAGTTCCTCCCCTTGCATCAAGGCTGAGAAAGGCACCCCACTATAGGAAATGGAGTCAAAAAAGCCAGCTCATGCACCTGGTCCCATTGCCAAGGCCCCACAAACAGACCAAGTCAAACAACTGTCACCAACATGCAAGGGCCTAGTTTGGTCCTATGCAGGCTCCCCAGCTGTTGGTCTAGAGTCCATGAGCTCCCAGGAGCTCTGGTCAACTGTATCTGTGGACTTCCCCATCATGATCTTGACACTCCTTGCTCATAAAATCCCTCCTCCCTCTCTTTGACTAGACTCAAGGAGCTCGGCCTGATGCTTGGTTGTGGATCTCTGTGTCTGCTTCCATCAGTTACTGGATGAAGGTTCTATGATGACAATTAGAGTAGTCACCCATCTGTAAAGGAGAAAGCCAGTTTTAATTGAGCATCAGCTAATGTATGGTTGTGACATTAGTCTCCAGATGATTTATAGAACAGATTATGTTGTTTAAAGCCTTTCGGCTTATGGTATGGGTTATGCAACAATGAATAACAAACACGGAAGGTAAAAAAGAGAGGAAGGAGGAGGGAAAATGCAATCAAAAGATAAGGTTCACCTTTCTCTTCCATACTGTTTTCGAATTTCTCACTGCACAACACACTTAACGCAGCCTGAGTCAGGAGGAATACATTGGGGAACCTGAAAACATGTCAGGATCTCACTCTTTTGTCCCCACCGCATTTTTTTGGATGAAGAATGTTGTCATGGCAACATCACAGGACTCTAAATGGTTTCTTCTAACTCATTGAAAAAGTCAAATAAGGCATGCAGTGAGCAATGCTTCTACTCCATAAGAGCCCAGTCCACAGACTGTGATAAATCTGTTTCCATTACCCCACCTGCCACCTGAACATGTCCAAATAAAAACCTCAAATGAATGACATTGTTTCAACACATATTTAATAAAACAAGACTTATCTCCCACAGGAGAAATACAATGTCTCTACTATAGCTACCTAATTAGAATCACAGAGAAAGAGTCTCCATTAAACTATCTTAAAGCTCAGCTCTAGTGAAATTTTTTCAATTCTTTTAAATTAAATACCAATTCAACATCAATAAAAAGTCATCTACATATTTACTTTTAATTATTTCTACAACAAATGTAAAGTTTTATGAAAGAGTGTGTTCAAATTGAGACTAAAGTATTTGAGCATATCTATAGTTTCGATTGTATTAAGGCCAAAGAAGAGTTCCCAAACATGAAAGGCATTTCTTTTAAAAGTTTTGATCATTTAGTGCTGGCTTGAACCTTCCAATATCTCTGTTCATCGTATTGGAGACAGGATAGCAAATCAATATCAGTCCCAAGAGCCTTTATATAAGCAAGTGGCTTGTTGCATGTAGTCTATAAAAGAAAGTAGAGAGTCCCCTGGCATTTCTGTTTCTTGACTTTGCACTTTTAGACAATCTGCACAATTCCCCAAGCCCAGAGTGTGAGTTATGACCAGTCCATGTCAAGAGTCCTACTATTTATCTCATATCAGTGTTAACTAACTGGGGCTTTGTTGTAAAAGTCCAGTTTCTAAAGCTTCTACTATAGTAGTGTTGAGATGGAAGATTTGGTGGTGTGCATGTCTGACCATAATGCTAGGAGCTTGAGTATTCCATCTGAGAACAATTCCCATTATCTTCCTAATGGGTGACATCAGAAGGTGGGGGCTGTCATGGGAGATTTGTTCACATTGTCCCTCCAAGACTTTCAATAAAGTTAAATCTTGACTTAGTCCAAGTTCAGCTGGGCAGAATAAACCATAGTGATTTAGGCCAAGCTAGATAAGGATAGAGAGAGACAGGAAAGAATAGGGAGGTGCTTAGAAACATTCTCAGGCCTTCTCAATCTGGAAAGGTGGAGAGGACAAATCAACTGATTGTTTTTCTGCCGCTTTGTGGATCTACTAGATTTTTTTCTTTTTTATTTTATTGATTTTATTGAGATATACATTTTTCTCTGTTCCCCTTCCTTATCTATTAGAGTTTTACTCCAATATTTGACTCCTGAAAGTTTATTGATGAAAAACATAGCTTAGATAAATGCTCCAGGTGGACTTCCATGCTAGTCCTGACATGAAAGGACAAATCTCCTGAAGCCTTTGGAAATTTTTTCTATGCAGATAGTTGAGGAGTCTAAGCTGACTTGTTCTCGTTGCTCTTCTGAATATTGTTTATTTCATGTGATGCCTATTACATAGGCATTTGTCTTGTGGATATATAGAGAACAATACCAAAATAACAAGCAAACATAGCACCATGGAGAACTGAAAACAATGCCATTAGCCACAGTCCTGACCATCCCTGCTGTACTCTAATTTTAACAACTGTTGTGTCATGTTTTTACCTTGAAGCCTCACCTGACTTAGTATTGTGTTCCTAGGGGAGTTATCAGAGTCAAAACAGATTTACTTTTGCCAACTTTAATAAAAAATAATAAATAGTCAAAAACAAATAATAACTAAGTTAATGTGGCCAAGTTGTTTTATATTAAAAAGTCTCATATTTGATTTTCTTGTAATTAAACCTTGACTTTCCCTGAGGCTCTATTATACACTAAGCCACCCCAGCCTTATATAAAACTAAATAAAGCATTCTCCAACACTGGTCAATTCAATATGATCTTGATTTTAGTCATGTTGTCAAAGCTGTATTGTTCCAACATGCCTTATAAACTCCTTCTGATGCTTGTCTTTTAAACATCCCCTTGCCTGTACTTTCCTGACAAGCTCATAGTTGAGTTGGCATACTTGTTCCCATGACAATGCCATTCTATCCCCAAGTAAACATTGTTGTTTTGAACAGTCTCTATATACTAGTTTATTTCTGTTGCTATGCTTAACTACCCTCACAAAAAAAATACAGGAAAAGAAATGACTCATTTGGCTAACAATTCTAGGCTATAGCCTGTTATCAGAGAACTTGATGTACAACATATCCACAGCCAAAAGTAGAAAGAGGAAAGAGATGAATACCCCCAGGAATTTATGCTCCCTAGCTTTCTTCACATTTACACAGTTCAGAACCCAACTAATGAATGGGGCTGTCCATACTCAGAGTGGGTCTTCTCATCTCCATTAGCAGAAAAAGACAAGCTGCCATAGACATGCCAAAATTCAACTGTATGGAGATAATTCTGCATCAAGACTTTTTTTTCTCTTGTGGATCTAGGATGTTTCAAGTTGAGGGTTAAATTAATCATCACAGACAATGTCTCTGTCTCTCTTCTGCTTGTTTATGCTTGAATTACTCTGAATCTCAATCTTAACAGCATTAAAAATTGGAATACTTATTTATAATTATAATTAGAGAGGTGAATAAATTAGAAAACATTATTATGTTTGATCTTACCACCTAAACTTCCAAGTAGTCAGTTGTTTACTATTACAATCAAAATATTATAAAATTCGGTTATGATTTTGTGAAAATATTTTGAGATTGTATTATAATTTCATCATTTCTTCCTTCACTTTCCTCCAAATCTCCATACCTTCCTATGTATACTTGCTACACTCTTTGAAATTTATGGATTATTTTTATTCTTTCACACACACACATACACACACACACACACACACACACACACACACACATTTCTAACACTTCCTCAGTCTGCAAAATGTTACTTGTATGTATGTTATCATGGATGACCATTTCGTATTGGTGGGAATTTTAAAGGTGAAATTATGGAACAAAATGATTTCTGAGCATGTAAAACTAAACTAAGACATAGATCTCAAAGTATTACTACTCCTGACTTATTTTAAGTAATTACATAGCTATAACTAATGAATACATTAAATGAGTAAACTTGTAAAAATTACAGGATTTATTAGTTATCTTGTGTTAATCAATTTTGGATTGCTTTACCAAAAATATTTGAGAAAATAAATGTCAAAGAGCTGAAAATGTGGGCTGAATAGATGGCCCAGAGATTTTGTTCAATTTCTAGTACTTGCACAGTGACTCACAACCATCTGTTGCTCCACTCCCAAAAGGATACAGCACCCTCTCCTGCCTTCCGTGGGCACAGTATGCACACAGTACACAGAAATACGTGAAGGCATAACACTCACATTCATAAAATAACACAAATAAAATCTTTTAAAAAGCAAAAAGTTTATTTCTTGTCCATGGTTTTTTAGATGACTTGGCCCAGTAATTGGAGGCCTGCAGAACACCATTACATCATGGCTACCAAGGCAGATAGGAGAGAAGTTTGTTTACTGTATGAGAGCCGGAAGCAGATAGGAGAGAAGTTTGTTTACTGTATGAGAGCCGGAAGCAAGGAAAATGGAGGATGACGGCAGGAGAGAGTCGGGGGTTCCTACAGTCTCTTCAATTTCTTACCTGCCAACAAAGACAAATCTGCAATTACTCAATTTGCCATTATTATAGGTAGTTTTAACTGTCAGTTTGATAGACTTTATAATCACCTGAGAAGAGAAGCTTAGTAAGAGATTTTCTAGATGAGGTTGGTCTGTGGGTGTGCAGGGGTGGTACACTAGATCAAGATAATGGTAATTAAAGGTGGGAAGCCACATCCATGGTCTTCTGAGTTTTGGTCATGAACTGTAGAAGAGTGAAGAAAGTAGACTTCGCACAAGCTTGTATTCATTCTTCTTCTGTCCTTGCCTATGGTTGTAACTAGTTACTTCTAACCGCTGGTTTGACTTTCCAATGATAATACACTAAGAATTGTATGCCAAATACATCATCTCTTCCTTTTGCTAGGGAATTCTATCACAGGAAAGGGAGACAAAATGAGAGCACCACTTCTTAAATAATCTACTACTCCCTGACAGCACTATGAAATACTGACCAATCCTTCAACAGAAGAGGCTTTAGGGAAATTTAAGACCTAAATTACATCTTCTAGTAGAGGTTTTTGATAATGTTATTTCATTTTTTCTTTCCTTAATTGTTGTATTCAGATCATGGTTACTAGGTGACTTTAGATAGCCTACTTTGCAGGTTATGATGTGAAACCCAGGGGTCCCCTTCCCTGTCCATTCAGTAACCTGATGCTACAGAGATAAAATCAAAACTCATTTTGTTTGTCAAAATCAGGTTAGTTTTAATACTTTATATCCAGGTTGGGACAGCTTTCTCATTAAGAATTCTTTAGGCCATGTACCTGGGAATAATTTTCTTAGCTTGCACATGTTGGTGAAGACGCTATCATGAGGGTCATTCTTGTATAGAAATTCTTAAAAATAAAAGAACTTGTTTATGATTCTGGTGGAATTTTTCTGTATGAAGTCACTTTAAGTGGCTTCTTTTCTGGAAATTGCAGTAAACTGCATACCCTTCAGTAGGCTACAGGTTCGCTAATATTTCCGACATGACTGTTGTTAAACATGCTAAGAAACATCTCAGTCATCTCCAGATAGTTCTGTAACCAATGTTAAGACCAGAGCTAAAAGCAATTCCTAGCCAGTACTGGCTCCAGGTTCAGATCACGTTCCAATCAGCATCAGTTACTGTCAGCACCAGGGCCAGCACCAGTTACTGTCAGCACCAGGGCCAGCACCATTTGCAGCTTGCTCCTGAAAGTTAGTTTGTCAAGAAGGAAGGAAGGAAGGAAGGAAGGAAGGAAGGAAGGAAGGAAGGAAGGAAGGAAGGAAGGAAGGAGGAAGGAAGGAAAGAACGAATGAACGAAAGAAAGAGACAGGAAGGAAAGAAAGAGAAAGAACTAAAAAGAACTTCCTTATACATTATTGGTGGATTAGGAATACAGAACTAATATGTCTGATTGGTCCTTGTCACCTGTACAATTACCACAGGCACCATAGGAAGGACAAAGAAGGTGCAGTATTCAAAGGCTCCCCAGGCAGTGGAACTATCATCTCCTCTTCATCAGACAATTTCTTTCCTTTTCTTTATTATTATTATTATTATTTGCTTTGTTGAGATGGTTTCTCAGTGTAGCCCTGACTGTCCTGAACTCTGTAGACCAAACTGTCCTCAAAGCCACAGAGATTCTCCTTTCTCTGTGTCCCAAGTGCTGGGATTAAAGGCATTGGCCACCACCATATGGCTCATTGGTTTCTTAAGCTGTCTCCATGGAGGAGAATAGGCTGTCTGCTCCTTCCCAGAGGCAAAGACACTCCAGATAAGAGGTTTTGGTATGTGGAAATTGATGTGCTAAGATGTAAATTGTATAAGAATAAAAAAGGTCTCTTGGTGTGGGACAATTCTGCATTCAGTCAATTATGTTTTAAACAAATGCTGATTGGCCAGTAGCCAGACCGGAAATATAGGTGGGACAACCAGAAAGGAAGTAGAGGTGGGTCAATGAGAACAGAAGAATTCTGGGAAGGAGGAAGCCCATTCCTCCCCGGTCCTGTCCAGACACTGAAGAAGCAAGATGTGATCTGCCCCGCTGAAAAAGGTACTGAGCCATGTGATTAACATATACTAGAATAATGGGCTAATATACATTATAAGAGTCAATAAGAAGCCTGAGCTAATGGGCCCATCAGTTTATCATTAATATAGACCTCTATGTGATTTCTTTGTGGCTAAAAGGCTGTGGGACCTGGTGGGAGGACAGGAACCGGGCAGGACAGAAACCCCACCAACAGTCTCTTGCCAAGCAGTGGGCAGTCAGTTTACCAGAAGTTGATTCTCCTGCTGCTGCTAAGACAGAATGCATCCTAGAATGACCCAAATTCTCCCACGGTTTCTGGCAGAAGTGAACACTGACAAGAAACTTTCTCAGAAAGGTTACCTGACATGACAAGAATGGATGTTGTGGATAGCCTTGCAGACACTTTAGCTTCATTTACTCCCCTGTATCATTTTTAATAGATTGCTTATTCTAGCATTGCTATCCTTGTTTTTGCAGTAATAAATTTACTGGCTTTGAAAAATCAGCAACAACAAAACCAAACTCAGAGAGACTGTGGAAGCTCTCATCGGCCTGCATAAGGTGGGTTCCTAGAGCTGAAAGGAAAGTAGACATACACTCCCATCTCTAACCTAGAAGCTATCTCCAATTGATCACCATTTGCAAATGAGAACTTAGTTTTCTCCACAGAAGTCCCACTGGGGAAACAAATCACCATTAAGGGTAGACTCCATGCCCAGCAGTAAATCGCTAGCAGAAAACAAACAACGACATCTTTCGAGGTTCTTTGTCTCATAATGCTGAATCAGTCCCTTTCTTTTTCTTCCTTATAGGTCCGTTGCTTGTAATTTATGGCTTCTGATTTTGTTTTTCCTGGGTTTCCTGTGTGGGCGCAGGTTTATCTCTGCTTCTAGATGTGTTCCTTACACTTTTATTTCAGTTTTTTCCCTATAATTGGTTCTTTCCTATTGCAATTTATTTATTTTTTATCTTACTTTATTATTATGCCTTGAATGCTTGTCTATTTTCTAGTGAGATATAAAAGGTGAATATATTAATGAGAAAGGGTATGTAGGTCCTGGGAGGAGCATGGAGGAGGAAAATAATAATCATAATATATTGTGTGAAAAAGAAATCTATTTTCATTAGGAACTAATAATTCTGAATATTTTCCAAGGGAAAATATTCCTCTGTCTGTATCATTGACTGACTCTTTGTTCTCTAATACAGCCTATTTTATGAAATCTCTTTTGTTGTACATGGTAGTGTATATTATTAAGGTGCAATAAAATTTAAATACATAATTCTGTACTGTATTTTTGTTCTTTTAAAGAAGTATGCACCTTTAAAAATGGAAACAGCACCTGAGAGATCTAAATGTTATCTTTGCCTACATCTATGTAGGTATACTATGTGTGTCCCTAGCACTTTCAGAGGTCCAAAGAAGACATCACACTACCTGGAACTGAAACAGTTGTGAGCCACCTGTGACTGCTGGGAACCAAACTCAAGTTCTCTGTAATATCAAGTACTGTTAATCACTAAGTCGTCTCCTCAGCCCCATTTTCTTTATTTTTTTTTCCTAGAAATTTAACTCAGGGTCCTGGTCATCAAAAGAACTCTGACATGGAGCTATATCCCCAACCCAGAAATGCATGATGTGAGAGATTTTCCTCCAATGTGTTGGGGCCTTAAGTTTTAATATTTATAGTTTCTTTAGGATGTGTCTTCACTTCTTAACCCCATTTTCCTGGGAACATTGGGGAGTCTTCTACAGTTCTTTTTCTCTAAAAAACACAAGCTACATTTTAGTTGATTGGATAGTCTTCCCCAGTAAATAACACACTAATTTGTTAACCAATACCAAATGGTTGATCCTGAAAATGTACATACAATTAATATTGTACAGATTGAGCAGGCTGCATATATATGTATATATTTAAATATGAACATTTAAAGAGAAAGATGTCATGAATTTGAAAGAGAGAAAGGGGGAACATGGGAGGGTATAGAGGGAGGAAAGTGAAGGTGAAGAGGAAATGATGAAATTAGACTATAGTTTCAAAAAGTAAAAGAAATAATAAAAATCAAGTGAATATGTGAGTTCTGAAGGCAAAACACACATACATATGGATATTGTAATACATTATGTATTTTAAAAAGTCTTTTGCATACCAAAAGTAAATAATGAGAATTGGATTTTTTTGTAAGGCACGAAGCTATATTTATTGAGCATTTTCTGTATGGCCATCAAACAGGTAACTGAAACAGTTCAAAACTTGAAAACTGAAATGGAGGCAATGAAGAAAACACAAACCGAGAGATGGCGGGAAATGGAAAATCTGGATACACGAACGGGAACCACACAGACAAGTATAACTAACAGAATACAAGAGATAGAAGAAAGAATCTCAGATGCAGAAGACACGATAGAGAAAATAAACT